>SJYC01082341.1:0-47101 GCA_006408675.1 Madoqua kirkii | reverse complement strand
ACTTTTTAGCTTTTGCCAAGCACTTTCTAAATAGTGAATGTATGTTGACTTACTAAATTCTCACAACAGATGATAGGGTATAAACACCTATCATCTGTTGTGAGAATTTTAAAAATAAATAAATAAATTAATTAAAAAAACAGTAAGTCATTTTTAAAGATGGGAAAATAAAATTATTAATAAGATAAATAATTTGTACTAGTTCTTCTAGTTGATTTTAGATAGATAGATGCATGCAGGAATGTGTGGTAAGTCGCTTGAATCATGTCCAACTCTCAGCGACCCTACAGACTACAACCCACCACTCTCCTGTCTGTGGAATTCTCTAGGCAAGAATATTGGAGTGGTTACATAAGCCAAGTCCATAGTTTGTACTCTCAGCCATTATGCTATACCATTATGGAAAACTGCCAGCAAACCAGGGGGTAATTTTCTTTGTAAATTCAGAAGCTCAAATATACCTGACACTTAAAGAAGTTCCATTAGGAACTGGAGTGCTAATGCAATTATATTATCCTAGAAAAGAAGTTACCTAAGTAAAAAGTTTCCTTCTCCAGGAGATCTTCCTGACCCAGGGATCAAACCCAGGTCTCTTGCAATGCAGATAACCCTTTACCATCTGAGCTACCAGAAAAGCCTCAAGTAAAAAAACGTAAATAAACTCACCATAACTTTTGTCTTTCCTTTCTCCTAGCCAGGATAAAGTGGGACCCCTCTGATCCTCAAATTATATCTGAAGGTCTTTATGCAATTGCTGTAGTTTTAAGTTTCTCCAGAATAGCCTACATTTTACCAGCAAATGAAAGCTTTGGACCTCTGCAGATATCACTTGGAAGAACGGTAAAAGATATCTTCAAGTTCATGGTCATATTCATCATGGTGTTTGTGGCCTTTATGATTGGAATGTTCAACCTCTATTCCTACTACATTGGTGCAAAGCAAAATGAAGCCTTCACAACGTAGGTGTTTTTGGTTCTTTTAATCATGATGATTGTCAATTAAACTTTAGCCTAATAGTGTTCATATGCAACAGTGGGATAAATAATGTTTTAGTCAAGACATTATTTCCAGTTACTCTTTAGCATTATGAGGAAAGTTTTAAATGTGTTATAAGAACTCAACAATGTAGGCAACCTTTCTAATAGTAAGTAATAATAGTTAACAATTTTAGGGCCAGGAGCTACCTCACACACATCATCTTATTATTTCTGTTTCACACAAAAAGGAACTGCAGCTCAGGGAAGTTACATGACATGCTGAGCGTCTCATAGCTGCTAGTATGTAGAAAAGCCAGGGCACAGTCTCTTGTCCACTGACCCTAGCATCTGTGCTCCTCACTGTGGTGTCCTGCTCAGTTCAGACTCCTGGGGCCCTACGAGAATGGCTGCTTCCGAAATCAATCTGAGTTACCAGCAGCAACAAGGGTTTTAATTTATGTTCACCGTGGATACATGTTTTTTATAAAGTATGTTTGGAATACATTACTCAAATATTAGGTATTCGGGTATACTTTGGCCACCTGATGCGAAGAGCCGACTCATTGGAAAAGACCTTGATGCTAGGAAAGACTGATGGCATCACTGACTCAATGGACATGAGTTTGAGCAAACTCTGGGAGATGGTGAAGGACAGGGAAGCCTGGCACGCTGCAGTCCATGGGGTCACAAAGAGTCGGACACGACCGAGCAACTAAAGAACAACCAAAGAATGTTACAATGAGAAGTACTAATCGAAGCATAACCTATTATTCATATTCCTGTAAAGTTCAGTTTATCAGAGAAATGAGCCAACTGACCTAAGCAAAGGAGCTTCACTTTGGTCAACAGTTATGCCTAATGCACTGAAATTCCTGACATGTCAAGTGATTTTAGTAACACTATGTTTATATTGTCATATTTTCTTTAAGACACCTTAAGACACATACCATTATCTATTTATTGGATATCAAAAGTGTAGATGAGCAGAAAACACAAAAGGACTATAAATTACATTATTACATTACATATATAAATTATAAATTACATATTACATTATTTTTATTAATACATTTAATATTTTCTTTACCAAAACTATGGATTCTTTAAGTGTTAATGTCTGTGGTTTGAAGTTATGTTAGCATTTATTGAGCACTTATTATGTGCCAGATAGTGAATTGTATGCCTCATATGCAAAATATTCCCTTATCTTTGCAACAATTCTGGAAATAGATATTGAATCCATTTTACAAAAAAGAAAACTGAGGCTCAGGGAAGTGAAGAATTTTCTCGTGAATATCTAATAATTTTCAGACATTAAATCAGCTTTCTTTTATTATGGTATCATTGTCATTCATTTGTACACTTTATCATCTCCTTTATTTCCTTCTTTTTACTCAGAGTGGAAGAGAGTTTTAAGACACTGTTTTGGGCTATATTTGGACTTTCTGAAGTGAAATCGGTGGTCATCAACTATAATCACAAATTCATTGAAAACATCGGTTATGTTCTTTATGGAGTCTATAATGTTACGATGGTCATTGTTTTGCTAAACATGTTAATTGCAATGATCAACAGTTCATTCCAGGAAATTGAGGTATAATCTCTATACATTTGTATAATATGTGGTATATGTTTTAACTATTCCAGGGATCAACTCAGCAATGGTGATGATACTATAGACTACTTTCTATCTGTTCTTTACCTTTTTATATACTTCTTTATATATTTTATAGAAAATTTATATTTTTTATATTCTTTATGTGTAGTAATCAGAAAATGTTAATCCTTTGCTTCCAAGCACAACATCTATGGGTGTGGTAGGATAGTAGGAATAAGGATGAGAAATGTTGTATGATTTAGTATTATTATTTATAAATTCTTAGAGACAGTATATCAGCATGAATTTATATTTCATTTAAAAATTATCGCTTATGAATGCCACTATTCTCCAAGTCTTGCTTTGAGTGATGTTCAAAATTGACTTTTTCTCAAATTTAGAGTGATTTTTACTCCAAGAATCTTGGTGTGTATCCCAAATTTGTCAAAGCAGTGATCTGTTGCAAAATATAAGAGTGAATAATTTTTCATAGTGTTTTTCAGAATATAGGAAAATAGCTTTATAACTTTCAGTGTATTTTTAAATACATGCAAGTTTTGAAATCTGTAAGAATGATAAATTTTTAAGTAAATTTTCCTAAATTTTCTTTCCTAAGAGTGTATGAATAGTACCTTAACATTTTTGAGAATATCTTGGGGTGGTGTTTGGAGTCTGAGATTGTTGTAGGTAACATTACTTCCATCTAGCCACACAATGTCAGAAGCATCCCAGTAATTCTGTTTATGCATTTCCTTGCTGAACTGTCATATTTATTTGTATAGGATGATGCTGATGTGGAATGGAAATTCGCAAGGGCCAAACTTTGGTTTTCTTACTTTGAGGAGGGAAGAACTCTTCCTGTTCCCTTCAACCTGGTGCCAAGTCCAAAGTCCCTGTTTTATCTCTTATTGAGGCTTAAAAAATGGATTTCAGAATTGTTCCAGGGCCATAAAAAAGGTTTCCAGGAGGATGCAGAAATGAACAAGGTGATTTGACTTAATAATTTGAAATTATGGTTTTAAACACTAAAACCATGATAAGCACGATACCACATCCGTTTATAAAGAAGCAGTTTGTGATGACATGCCCATCCACTCCCAAATGCCGTCAATAAGCTCAGAGCAGTCCTTTGGCTTTTGGCTGTTTATTAGGAGCACACTGAACATTTTTTACTAAAAAATATAAGAAAAATCCATGAAATGTAGCTACAGTAATGTGCCACATTTTCCAGAGTGGGTATTAAACGGGAGAGCTATTCTGGGGTGCATTTTCGCTGTCGTAGCTACATGTCCCTCCCTTTGCCTTCAGTTTATACAGCTAGTTGTAGTTATATACCTCAGCTTAGGCAGCTTCAATTTTTTTTTTTTCACCTTCAACTTATACAGCTAGCTGATTATGACTTCGGGGACTGACAGACTCTTAAGTTCTACACAGAGAACTTCAGAAATCAATTGCTCACATGTAATACGGGAGATGAGGCTTGGCATTACATCAAGAAAGATCTATCTAAGGTTACTAATTGGAAACTGTAATCTCATGAAGCAGGGCCATCTTAAGAACCCATGGAAGTGATCTGTCTAGTGCCTGATGAAGGAGTAGAACCATCACAGAGGGTTAAGGAATGTGTGGAGCATGTGGAACGCTATGTGGACTGCATGGAGGTGGGGAGGCTATTCTCTGCCAGGAATTCCGAGGGGACAGAACTCTGTATCCAGGAGGAGCACAGACTAGATGCCACCAGAGGAGGGCCAGGAGGCAGACAGGTTTGGATATGATGTCATAGATTAAGAGATGCAGTCAGCTGTTTCTAGAAGGAAGAGAAAAGGGGAATACAATGAATATTTTTTACAATTATGAATTTTAATGAGGAAACACTTTGTTTATTTTTTTCTTCAAATATAGGAAGAGGACCTTGGGCAAAAGTTGCTAATTCAATTTTAGCTCTATGTAAAATATTTTTTTATCAAGATCTGTCCAACAGAATGGTGGGATTTCTTATGAAATAGTCAGTTCCCTATTATTTTAAGTAATGAATAAGTGCTAGATGACTAGTATTAGGATTTTATAGATTTTCTGCACTGGGTGGGCAACTGAGCCAAATGATCATAAAGGTCCCTTGCAATTATAAGGTTCTATTATTGAATAAAAAGGAAATATTTTAACTCCTGCTGGGTTTGCATCTTACTACTTGGGATTCTCAAGTTAAGCTCCCTGAGCTCCAATTTCCTCACCTGTAATATGGGAATTACACTTATATCTATGTCATGAAAATCAAATAAATATGTAAAAGTGCTTTGAGAATTCTTAAGCCTTCTTTAAATGTATGACGATTATTTTGGATAGGAATTTTGGAAAAAATATATGATCTTTGGTGCTCTCCCAGATGTATAACTTATAGAACTCAGTGGGCTGAATAGCAAAAATTTCCCTCACCTTACTCCATGTTACTAAGCATATCGCTCTTAGTAACAGGTGGTTAGAACTGCAACCCCAGACAATTCAGTGTCCAAACGAAATGTCCGAGTATTCACCAAAGGGAAGACCCTAGTAAGAATATGTTCCTCTCAAAGAAACTTCCTGGAAAATTAGACCAGATGGCTTTTAGAATATGGGATGAAGGAAGAGTGAAATTCATCTTACAGTTCTCAATGTATAATTAATGACTGTATTCATTTTACTCTCTATCATTAAAAGAGAAATGAAGGAAAGAAATTTGGAATTTTGGGAAGTCATGAAGACCTTTCAAAATTATCACTTGACAGAAAACAGGTAAGATCACATTTGAAAATATGGAGCCACACTTATGATCAGGCTTATCTTCTCAAAAAGAAGAACAAATATTCAGAAGCGATTTTAAGAAACAGTAGACACATTAAAGAGTTAACAATTTGGCAGTGCTCAAAGAATCTGCTACTGAGAAGTTAAAGCAAGCCTGTGTCCAGTGCATCAGCAAAAAGAATTACATGGCTGTTTAAGGCAGATATTAAACATATATTTAGAGTACTTTGGGGTGATAAAATATAGAATTGTGATGTAAAGAAGGAAAAATTAAAATAATAGAGGCACTTGTCAGGGACCCAATGGAGATATAATTAATGTAATTCTCCACTGCTCAGGTGGTGATTATGCACACCTAGCAGAGCTGCATTATTTGTCAGTAATCTAGAGGTTGTCAAAAGAGGCTCCCTGAGAATTCAGTGGCTGCTCCAGTCAGCAGAGTTTATAATGAGCAGTGTACCCGAGAGCTACATCAGCTGCCTAATGTGGAGTGGCAGAATCCCTCATGATGAGGACTTTTGATTTGTTCTGGCAGCAGGCACATAGTAGGGGCACAAGGCAGAAGGAAATTATGAGTGAACTAACTAGGAGAAGAACAATGTATTAGATGGGATTTGCATTCAGTTGCACATAAGAATAATAATAATAAACATGGTGATTTAAGCAAGACAGTTGTCTTCTCCCCTCTCATTTAACTCTCTAGTGTTGGCAGTACAGGGTTCTTGTCAGGAGTGAGTCTCTGCATTCCCCTGGATATTTTTATCGTAGTCAAATACAAGATGACACCTTTATCTCCAGATATCATACCCACTGTTCAGACATGAAGAAGCAAGGGGGCAGAGGAAAAGTTAGGCACCAGAGGAATCGGTCACCACCCTCAGAAGTGCCTCCCAACATCTGTTACTATATCTCATTAGCCAGAGCTCTGTTCCAGGGCCACTGCATGCAACACAATTGCCAAAGAGGGCTGCGATTTTGTTTTGTTTTTAAGCCAAGTGTGTTACCTCCTCTAACAAACTAGGAATACTCTTAAGTATTGATATAGTATTGATATAGTGAGAGCATTGAACTAAGTAGTCAGAAGACTGAGATCTCATCTCTGCCACTTTAGCAATTCATTTAACTTCTCTGAACCTTAATTTCCTCATCGACAAAATAGGATCAATCAAGTTGTACAACCCATCACACAAAATCGTTGGGAGGATTCAGTTGAAGCTTTATAAATCACAAACACTAGTAGATACTTATTACAGAGAAGCAGCTTTTGTCCTTTGGTTATAATTAACTCAATAAAATTTTTCAAAAAAAATAGGTCAGTGTAAGTTGGATTTGGGGCTTCCCTAGTGGCTTAGATGGTAAAGAATCTGCCTGCAATGCAGGAGACCCAGATTTGTCCGAGTGGGGAAGAACTCCTGAAAAAGGGAATGACTACATACTCCAGTATTCTTGCCTGGAGAATTCCATTGATAAGAGGAGCCTGGTGGGCTACAGTCCATGGGGTCGCAAAGAGGTGGACATGACTGAGCAACTAATACTTTCACTTCAAGTTGGATTTTATAGCTTTGCAGTAAGAAATTGCTTATACTGAAAGTATGATGAGTGAATGATAACAATAAATCATTGAACAAGTATAAAAAATTTAAGGGGAATCAAAATGCTTTTTTTCCCTTTATGATAGAATCTGTGTATGTGTTGGATAAGGAAATGGCAACCCACTCCAATACTCTTGCCTGGAAAACCTCATGGACAGGGGAGCCTGGTAGGCTGCCGTCTATGGGGTCACAAAGAGTCGGAGACAGCTAAAGAGATTTAGCAGCAGTAGCAGCAGCTATGTGTGTGTTAGTCACTCAGTTGTCTCTGACTCTGTGATCCCATGGACTGTAACCCTGCAGTCTATGTCCATGGAATTCTCCAAGCAGATAGAATCTGTAGTACCTTTCAAATGAAATAATTTTATTTTCTCTGTAGTTTCTCCAAAAATGTAGAGAATTAAAATTTGTTTAAATCATCTGAAAAATACACTTTATATCCTTTTAACATGGCTTGGATTACTTTATGCTTTCCAGTAGCGTATATTTCAACCCCAGATTAAAATAAACTCTTTAAGATCAATACAAAGCCTCTGGTGTCTGACCCTAGTGGTAGATCAATAAAATGTATATTTTGGTGTCAGCTGAAACTTCTGGTGTGTGCGTGCTAAGTTGCTTCAGTCGTGTTCAACTCTGTGCATCCCTGTTATACTGAAGCCCGCCAGGCTTCTCTGTCCATGGGGATTCTCCAGGCAAGAATGCTGGAGTGGGTTGCCATGCCCTTCTCCAGGGAATCTGCCCAACCCAGGGATGGAACCCAGGTCGCCTGCATTGCAGGCACATTCTTTACCTTCCAAGCCACCAGAGAGGCCCCCAAGGAACCTTCTAGAGTGGCTGTTTATTTTGGCAACCGTGGAGATGTATGGCTCGTATCTTCTTTCAAGAAAGAGAACCTGCTTTGGGGAACTTGATCAGCTGGCAGCCCCCTCGGCAGCCTCTCTGGGGTACCCTCAGCTTTCCTACCACAGCCATGCTTTTGGGGTCCTGGGCATTTCTTGCCAGCACAGGACCTCTCCTGGGGCGCTCTATGCCCAGCTTTATCAATTTTCCTACCTCTCCCTCTTTCACAAGTGAGCCCAGCCTCATGGTCTGGAAGCTTTTTCTGCCATCTGCTCACACTTCCCATTATCTTTCAGAGGCATGATTCTGAACACATTGCATATTTCTGACACTGTCTTGGCATTTGATTCCCAGAGGACCAAACCAACACAGGTGTCTATTTCCCCTTGCCATGTAAACTTATGATGAACAAAACTAGGCACATTTCACACAGTGTGCTTTTGCACGATACATTAACTATATTCCTGAGAAAATGCTTCTTAAAGCAGCCATTTGTAGTTCCATTTATTTTTGCCTGTTGGTGCTGAGGTGAACTCCTACTGGAACTTGTTTGACACTGTGATGTACTAAGAAGAACTCTCATGGTAGGTTTTCCCTTAGTTTGTGCAGCTTTTGCTCACTCTTTCATAAAGTCCATGTTTAGTATGTATTTCACTCGGGTCTTCTTTCTAACTCCTTGAAGGTTAAAGTGGTTAGGTCACATGAACATTCCGTCACATCTTCTTCCTTCATATCTGCTCCACATAAACTATAGAAATCAGGCAGATGAGCCATATAACAATACTTTTTGAAACAAAGTAAGCATTCTTTATCTTTAGTCATCACTTTTAATTCTGTCACTCACTTTGTGGTCTCTAGCATTAACTTTTCAGACACAGAGTCTGAAAGAACAGCATACATTCAGTCTCTGCTATACTATATTATATATGTAAACCTAAAAATGCCAAATAGCTTCTGGAATATCTGCTCTGTTCCAGCTCTAGAACAGATCACCTTCAAGTGTCAGTTTCAGAGCAGGTTTCACATGACCCAGACAACAGGCCAGTGTGGAGCATAAAGACGTTATCTTAGCATTTTGGGTCCATTCTGCACTGTACTGTATGAGATGTGCAGATTTTTTTCATCAGTTACATATCCAAGAACCATGTCTTTTAGTGTTCAGTTAGGTCAGAGGCTGTCTTTTTAGTCATCTCATGAAATGGTTATGATGAAACAATTCCAATTACAATCACTGGGGTCATTTTGCCAGACAAATTTGTGCAAATTACCCATCCTCTGCTCTAGAGCTATCAAGTTAAAATCTCTGGCCATAGGACATGGAAATGTGTATTTTATTAAGTCCTTAAGAGACTCTAATGCTCATCTGGGTGTGAAAATTATTGAAGGTTTCATTGCCTGAATGCCTTAGTCATGGACACATAAGTGAAAACCAATATTCAGCGAAGTACCTCCAGATAAAAAAGGAAAAAAACAGATTCAAACTAACCATGAAACAGGTCTAAAGCCACAAAGTAGATATTTATCCTTCCATATACTAATAATAGTTGTTGACATTTGTACAATATCAACTGTATGTCAAGCTACATATTCTATACCACTTATATCCTTAATCCTCATATTAGCTCTAGGGATGTAGGTAATATTATTTTCCTTATGTTATACATGAGAAACCTGAGGATAACAAAGGTGAAATGAATTGCTCAAAGTCCCATTTCAGACATGTGCCAGAGCCAGAATTCAAATCCACATCTACCTGATTCCTAAGTAAGAGTTTTTACAAGCATTGTACCATGTGGCTTCATTCCCACACATCAGTACCCACTGCTGACTGATCATATTGCCTATACCTTTTCAGTTCATTGCTTTGATCCAGCCTCAGACCCTTCAATGCTTGTGGGGAGTGGGAAACTCTCAGAACTGTTGCTATGTCCAAACATAAAAAATTCCAAAGACTGAAGCTTGCTTGTTCCACTTAATAAATAACAGCAGTTATTTAGTATTCCTCACTCCCATCCTACAGTGAAGCTGCAGCAAGATGAAAATGCTAATATAAAACTAATTACTAGGAAGTGAAAGACAACATAAAGAATGCAGGAAATGTGGTAGAAGGTATGAAAAAGAAGGAGCAGGTGGTGCTTCCTTCAGAACTGGAGTGTATATCTGCGTATTAGTCAGGTACAGAGCTCACACCCAATCATCCTGCTTCCACTCACCAAACCCCCTTCCTCATTCCCATCACATATTATACATTAGTAGTATCATCTGTAAATGTCCAAATCACTAAGGGTTAAATGCTATTCATATTGCCCACTGAATTGCTTCAACTTCTCAGTGTATTTTAGTGGCTGTACATCAAAACAAATATATATTAGAATTTTCTGCCACCAAGTGGTTAAAATGCTTCTTTGCACCATTGGGTAAGTTTCTTCTTACATATTATTTCTTGGGGCTCTTGGGGTTTAAACATGTGCTTGTTGAATACCTACTATGTATTAGAAACTGATTAGAAATTTTTGCTGTATAGATATTAGATTTGCATTCAAATTCACACTGCAGATTTAGAGCAGAATTCGTCACATAAAAAAGATCCAAGTGGATTTATTACTGTTTAGTTAGGTACCATTTAATTATATAAGTGGTTCCCAGTGAGAGCTGATTTTGATCCCATATGCACCATAAGGTGCATTTGTAATACCTGGAGACAGGTTTGCTTGTCAAAACTAGTGATGGGTCCTATTATTGGCATCTAGGGGTGAAGACCAGGGATATTGGCAAACATTATACAATGCACTAGAAGACCTCCACAGTAAGGAAGGACTCAACCCATAAAAGAAATGAAATGGGAGCACTGAATATGAAATAGAAAAAGTGAAACAAGCTAGATAAAAGTAAAAGATCAAATTAAAAACCTTGTTTTTAAACATGGCTGCTCATTGGAATTACATCTGGAGCTTTGGAGCAAAAAAACAATACCTGAGTATTTTTATCTTTCAAAATATTCCAATGTGCATTTGTATTTTAAAAAGTGATTATAGATTTTTCTATTAAATGGCAGTGTTAGTGATATAAAATTCTATTATTTTCTGTTACACATATTTTCTAATTTTCCTTGTAATGGCTTCTTAGATACACCCATCACTGAAAAGTGGACATTTAATTTTCAAACACATGGAATTTTTAAAGTAAAAAAAAAAAATTACTCAGCCCGAAGTGTTAAAAATGTTGCAACTGGGAAACCCTGGACTCTGCCTACTGGGCACATGCAAAGGGAAGCCATGTGTTATGTTAAAAATGTACCACATACTGTAGATCTACACTTTAGAAAACCTATAATGTATGCATTCTTAAAACTGTTTTCTGGTTTTCCCTTGCCTCTTTTGTGTCATCCAGTATGTCAGTTTGTAAGTCATCTGCCTCAGACCTTAAAACCAGTTCTCCAGGTTTCAGATATATCTTTCCCATGTGGTTGAGTTGTAGCCAGCTGTTTTATAAACCTAAAAGGCATTGTACATGCCTTTTACAGCAAGGTGTCTGGAAACCAAGTGATCTCCATTAGTTACCCAAAAGTACTTCTTCATTCATTTCATCAGCCAACTACTTCTGAGCATTTACCATCTGTCTCAGAGTGATGGCTCTGGGGAAACTGAGATGAACTAAACAAAGTCCCTCCTTCTGTGGAGCCCAGGAGGATGTAGACAATAACCATGTAAGCAAGCCAATGAATAAAGTAACTGGCATGTTATGAAGGATACAAGAGGCTTCTTAGGTGGTGCTAGTGGTAAAGAACCTGCCTGCCAATTCGGGAGACATAAGAGACACGGGTTTATTATCTGGGTTGGGAGATCCCCTGGAGGGCAACCACTTCAGTATTCTTGCCTGGAGAATTCCAGCCGAGCCTGGTGGGCAACAGTCCTTAGAGTCACAAAGGGTCAGACACGACTGAAGGAACTTAGCATGCACAGAGCACGAAGGAAACAAAACGCCTAGCTTTCTCAAGATCTATTTTCATGGGTTGGGCAGAGAAAGCCATTTGAGGAGCTTATACATTGATCTCAACTCCAGAGGATCAGACAAAGCAAGTCAGTCAGGCAATGTTCCAACAAGATAATGTTGTGGAAATTGGGAACAACAAATTCAAAGGCCTTAAGTTAGAAAAGACCAAATGAAAGACCACCTATGTGGTTATTAAGTTTTCAAAAAAGTACTATTGCCATAGGTGTGGTATGTTGTGGGGCTGTTTTAGTTTGGGATGATTGGCACATCATGTACTAAGGTCCACACATTCATCTCTAAAATAATCTCAAAGAAGTATAAATTTTCACTTTATTTCCATGAACACCATTTGGAAATGTTCGTGGCCTCTAACAAAAGAAAACATTAAATTAATAACTTGCCACCATGAGGTTAGGTGGTCATAAGTAGATGGCTGTGATGCCCCCAAATTCCCTTTGTCTGGATCCTTTCCCTCTGGTTATGAACCTGTCCTCACCCTCCATGCTTTAGCTTAAAAACTGAGGTGGGGGAGTGAGCTTGACTATGGTCATCATGTTTAATGATGCCTTTAAAGCATAAGTCACAGTTTGAAATTCAGGAATCATATCTAATATTACAGGTTAATATCATTCAGCTCGGTTCAGTTCAGTCACTCAGTCGTGTCCGACTCTTTACAACCCCATGAATCACAGCATGCCAGGCCTCCCTGTTCATCACCATCTCTCAGAGTTTACTCAGACTCACGTCCATCGAGTCCATGATGCCATCCAGTCATCTCATCCTCGGTCGTCCCCTTCTCCTCCTGCCCCCAATCCCTCCTAGCATCAGAGTCTTTTCCATGAGTCAACTCTTCGCATGAGGTGGCCAAAGTACTGGAGTTTCAGCTTTAGCATCATTCCCTCCAAAGAAATC
Source organism: Madoqua kirkii (assembly GCA_006408675.1). NCBI lineage: Eukaryota > Metazoa > Chordata > Mammalia > Artiodactyla > Bovidae > Madoqua > Madoqua kirkii. The sequence continues at coordinate 34,415 of SJYC01082341.1, read as the reverse complement.
CCAGGGCTGATCTCCTTCAGAATGGACTGGTTGGATCTCCTTGCAGTCTAAGGGACTCTCAAGAGTCTTCTCCAGCACCACACCATACATGACCACAGGAAAAACCATAGCCTTGACTAGATGGATCTTAGTCGGCAAGGTAATATCTCTGCTTTTGAATATACTATCTAGGTTGGTCATAACTTTTTTTTGACATAGTCAATAAAGCAGAAATAGATGTTTTTCTAGAACTCTCTTGCTTTTTCCATGATCCAGTGGATATTGGCAATTTGATCTCTGGTTCCTCTGTCTTTTCTAAAACCAGCTTAAACATCAGGGAGTTCACGGTTCACATATTGCTGAAGCCTGGCTTGGAGAATTTTGAGCCTTACTTTACTAGCATGTGAGATGAGTGCAATTGTGCAGTAGTTTGAGCATTCTTTGGCATTGTCTTTCTTTGAGATTGGAATGAAAACTGACCTTTTCCAGTCCTGTGGCCACTGCTAAATTTTCCAAATTTGAACCTTATTAATTATACTATAGGTTAATATCATTATAAAAATTAATGATTGTGTTTTCAAATGAATATTGAAATATATTAAAGTTTATATTTGTCTCACAAATTCATAAATTAATGGGGTTTGAAGGACTCCAGAGATTAACTAGGGCATTCTCTTCACTATCAGGAGAGATTATAGGATTTGAGCTTCTCACCTAGTGTTTCACAGCTACCTGAGGGCAGAACCAGATTTGAGTTTTTAGGCTTCTGCCAAGAGTTCTTCTACAGAACCTAAGCCATCTCTCTGGTCAATTGTATAATCTTACTTTTTTTAAAGTTGATATCAAGCTAAAAAATACATATATTTGCTTGACATTTTTAGAAAGGGTAAAAGAGAAAGGGAAATAGCTACATGAAAAAAGATGTTATCTAAAGAATATCTTCACAATTATATATATTTTTATTAATCTTGTCAGGCTTGTCATATTTTTCCTATTATTACAACTCAGCTAGATAATTACTTATGTTCTTCATTAAATACCCAGGACACAGCACAGTACTTTACATATAGAAGACACTCATAAAATACCTATTTAATGGATGAATGTGTGCATAGCTGCTTTACTTCATTGTGTGGCCATTTATAGCATCAAAGAATTGGAGTTAAGGATTTTAATTGAATTTGCTTGGGCTTCCCTGATAGCTCAGTTGATAAAGAATCCACCTGCAATGCAGGAGACCTGGGTTTGATTCCTATGTTGGGAAGATCATCTAGAGAAGGGAAAGGCTACCCACTCCGGTATTCTGGCCTGGAGAATTCCATGGACCATATAGTCCAGTGGGTGGCAAAGAGTTGGACATGACCAAGCGACTTTCACTTTCACTTTACTTCTAACAGAGAAGGAAATGGCAACCCACTCCAGTGTTCTTGCCTGAGGAATCCCATGGACAGAGGAGCCTGGTGGGCTACAGTCTATGGGGTCACTAAGAATCGGACACAACTGAAGCAAGCAAGCATTCATTAGCTCTAACAACGTAGATATCACTGGGAAATAGAAATCATGGCTGTCTTAGTAAATGGTCTTGAAGTTTCTTTACCCCTGAGAAAATTTTGCACCCTGCAAAATATATATCTGGAGATACTGTTTTGTTCAGTTTCTCCTACTTATTTCTTTGTAAAGCCATTTTCCCTTTAGAAAATGTGTTAAAGAGGTTTCTCATCTTTCTCTTAGCATGTTAATATGGTGCTTTACCCCTCTCTTGCAGATTGCTTTCTTTGTCTTTTGCCTCTTCAAGCATATGTATTATTTGAAAAGTGCTGCCCAGATAGGATATTATACAGATCCTAAAATTCAGGTAGATTTATTAGTGCTTTCTTGACACCTGGATCGTATCCCTCAACAAAGTCGTCTCCTGGTGTTTCCTAAGTCCCACCACAGGCTACTGCGTGTGCAGACAGTGTTGTCAGTTGTGCTGGACTCTGGCTCCCTCACCAGTGGACTTCTGAGATCACCACTATTATTTTATCAACTTGTTTGCCTCTCCCTCTACTAAGGATACAACTGTGGGAGTGTTAAAGCATGACTCTCATGACAGCGTGACTGACAGCCACGACGTCTCAGATAGTCCTCAGACAACCTCTGATGAACACACCTAAAACATCTATGATTTCTGTTGGAAGACAGAATATTAAGCAAATTAAGTTAAAATGACACTATACATATAGAAAAGATTATGTATATAAGACTATTAGTTCATATGTGTAACTACCACATATGAAACTATGAGATAAATGCTATCACATTATTTAAAAATTAAAAAAGAATCAACTTCTAATTCTTTTCAAATTACAGTTTTCACATAGTAAACAATCAAGTATAAGGAGCTCAGAAGATTTCCAGTTAAACAGTTTCACTAATCCTCCAAGACAATATCAGGTAAGCATGAGGTTTTAAAGAAATAAGACTAGTTATTTATAATATTTAGAAACTCACACTATGTAATTATTGACAGGATAATGACTGTTATGATATTTTTTCAGTAATGCACTAATACAAAAAATATTTATTAACTACCATGTACCATGCACTTTCTAAGTACTAGAGATATAGAAGTAAATAAAATAGATTATATCTTGCCATCATGGAAGTTAGACCCTACATGTTTATTGTATCAAGACTATATTACAAAAAGCAAAAAGAAGAGAGTAAAAGTCACCTCAAACCCTATTACTGAGCAATTAAGACTACTCACTTTTTGTGAATATTCTGCCAGATGATTATGTGTATAATTTTACATACATTTTAATATTATTATAAAAATGTCTACACAATATTGGGCTTCCCTGAAGGCTCAGTGGTAAAGAATCCACCTGCCAATGCATGAGATGCTGGTTTGATCCCTGGGTTGGAAAGATCCCCTAAAGAAGGAAATGGCAACCCACTCCACTATTTTTGCCTGGACAGAGCAGCCTGGAGGGCTACACTCCACAGCATCACAAGAGTCAGACAAAACTTAGTGACTAAACAGCAACAACAACAAATATGCAGTGTTATCTAAATGAGTTAATAATATATAATGAGTAATAGTTTTCCACTTCGCAAAGCATATATTCATATTCATTTTAATGGATGTACTGTATTCCTTTGTACAAATAATCCCCTATTGATGAACATTTAGGGTTTATTTTTTCCACTATTATAAGGAGTACTACTATGAACAGACTTGTTTGTATAACTAATTACATCCTTAGAATAAGTTCTTGAAAGTGGGACTTTATTGTCTATCATCTAATTTGGGGCTTAGGTAGTAAGATTTGGTTTAGCTTTATATCCATCCACTCAGGACTTCCTACATATGTGCTGAGCCTCTTATTATTTATAAAAAGTATACAGAAAAAGCAGTATCCTCATGGTAGAAGCCAAGTGCTGGAGAAATATTATTACATTGAAACTAGCCATTCCTAAATTATCAGAAAGTATACAATCAAAACTGGCTACATTTCTTGGTAATGGAGGGGAATATCTATAAATGAGGCACATTTACTTAACTTGCCATTCCCACAGGTGAAACACACACCTTTTCTCACCCAGCTGAAAGGCTGTGTCTTGTTCTAACATTTTTCAAGTAAAATACAAGCAGTGAACATCAAGGATTATATGCTTGCTCTAAACTTACTCTTTTCTCATGAATTAACTTTTGAGTCATTAGCCCTGGTGATGTGAAAATTTACTTTAAAATCTGTAGATAGTATACATTTCCTATCAGATAAATCGTCTTAATCTCTCATAGCTACCACTTCAAAGCATTTACTAAAGAGAGAGAGATTCAGAAGCTTATTCCAAATGAGAGATTGGTCATGAACATAAAACTAAGATGGATTTCTCCTTTCCTTGTCTAGAAAATAATGAAAAGGCTCATTAAAAGATATGTATTACAAGCCCAGATAGACAAGGAGAGTGACGAAGTGAATGAAGGTGAGTTGAAGTCAGCCCGTGAGCACAAGCCACACCTGGGGCCTGAGGCGGAGCTGAGGGAGAGCTGGAAATGTGGGTGTGGGAACGGTGGGCTTCAAGGGGAGGAGACCACATCCCACCCACCCAGCCTGCCTCATGCTGGGGAAACAGAGGCTATTTCTCCAAAGGGCAGATGCTGTTGGCTAGATAAGAAACTGGTCATCCCTTAGTCTTTGTGGGAGATTGGTTCTAGGACCTGTGTCAATACCAAGTTCCTTATATAAAAAAAGAGCATTGTATTCCAGTCTATTCTTCATATTCCAGGTGTGGAACCTGCAGACAGGGAAAGTAAACTGTACTATTTTTGTGGGGAGCATTAGAGGGAGAGGACTTCCCTGGTAGTTCAGACAATAAAGAATCAGCCTGCACTTCAGGAGACCTGGTTTGATCCCTGGGTCAGGAAGATTCCCTGGAGGATGGCATGGCAACCCACTCCAGTATGCTTGCCTGGAGGATCCCAAGGACAGAGAAGCCTTCACAGGGTACAAAGAGTTGGACACAGCTGAGTGACTAACACTTTCACTTACACTTGGAGGGAGAAATAAGTGGGTGGGGAAAGTGAGGGTCCATTGCCCCAAAACCCTGTAACATTTGTTGCCAATGTTTCAATTATTTTAGGAGGACTTTCATTATAAGTTTTCTCTATCATCTTTTCATTACCCAAAATACTTAGCTGAGAAATTAGAAATCTTTCCTTGGAAAAGATTCAAAATAAGATATGTGTGGAATTAAAACAGATTTTGATCTGTACAGAATCTCTAGTTTCTCTGCACTACATATTTACAATTGACTTCTTGTCATTCTTGTTTTTCAAAGGGGAACTGAAGGAAATTAAACAAGACATCTCAAGTCTCCGCTATGAACTCCTTGAAGAAAAAACTCAGAATTCAGAAGACCTGGCAGAACTTATTAGAAAACTTGGGGAGAAATTATCAATGGAGCCAAATCAAGAGGAAAGCAATAGATAATGCAGAGACTTTCTTAAAAATTCATATTTATTCGTCCACTTGAAGCCATATTATTTTCTGATTTATTTTTTTAAGTGCCACTGTGACCAGCTTTTAAAAAAGAAAAAGTTCAAAGATAACTTGGGTCATCCTATCATTTGGAATTCTATTTAATATTTATAGTGATTAAATTTCATTATTCAGGTTAAAGATTGCAGATTATGATGAAAATTACACCCAACTGTTTGGTACCTTTCTTCATAAACTGCTTTCTTGGGTCTAACTATTGTGATGATGTGACTGCCATGTAGCGTCTGTTTGGGGATCGTTTAGGCTGGCAGGGCAAACACACTGCACTGTGTTATTTCCCCTGATGGTGACTTCAGGCATCTTCTTGCCTGTTCTGTGGACCCCCTGATGGTGACTTCCAGACTTGAATTTAGAGGAAAATAATCTCTTGCCATTTAGAGTATACTATTAAATCATCCGCCCTTCTTAGTCCCCACAAAATAGGATTGATATTGTCTGTATAGAGTGGTGTTAAATCACTCCTAAATTTTCTGATTCATCTCTTTGGATCTGTTACCAGTGAAAAAGTGCTGCCTTCACTGAACCTTGGAAACATAGTTCCGTGTGTGTGGTGTGTATTGTGTGTGTGTTTGTGTGTGTATGTGCACACGTGCATATGAAATAATTGTCCTGTTTTCTTTTGCAGCCAGTATAGACACTTAAAAGCTCTTTAAGTTGTAATTTTTATTGTGACTAAAAAGATGTTGGCCAAATAAGAACCTTTTACTGGAGAAGAATCAAAGCCACAGACAATTTGGTTATTTGGTCAAATGACAGCACAATTTTGTACCATTTCCAAGAGTCTTTATAGGTGATTTCCTACATTCGGCATCAGATGGAAAGGAAAAAAATGTGTAGACAGAACTTGCAAATACTTATCTGTTATTCTCAGTATATTCTACCCTCCCCTCAAAATATATAAAACAAGAATTTGTATTCATGAGCATTTACCAAGAGGTTGCTATTATGTATTGATAACATGAGGCAATATCTAAAAGAAAGAAATGAAGGTTCACATTTCAGCTACCCAGACTATCAATATTTAAATGATGCTGGGAATTGACTGGAAGTGCTGCTTTAAACTCAATAAAGAGAGGCTTCATATGCAAAGTTTTATTTTAAAGATAAAATGGTCACAGAGAATCTGGTTAGCCCCAAATTTGATTTCATTTACATCAAAAAAACCTTTATGTAACCATATGTGAAAATTTAGCTGAGATTTTATATTAGGTGATTTTTCTATTTATGGTTATCAGTTAATTAAAAAGTTCTTTAGTGATACAGAAAAGGTCTGTTTTCAAATGTTTTATGACAGTATTTGAATGAGAAATTGTAAAAATCAAACTCATACCAAATGCACTACCCATGAATTAAAATAACCTAAATGCAAAAACCTTGTGTGTTATGCCATGCAAAAGATTGGCCTCCATGCCAAGCAGCATTCTATGAAAGCAAATGGGCTTAATTCTACAAGATTCTACAGAAGATATTTAGATTCCTCAGCACTCTAGCCACCAGGAGCACCAGCAGCTCCACAGGGGCCAGGCTCACCAGATAACAATTGGTGAGATGGACTGACTTTTAAGTTTGATTGACCTGACAGATGTAAGTTTTAGGAAATGCAACAGGCATGATGGTGGGTTCCCTCAGTAAAAGGCAAAGTGCTACGTGTTATTATTCAAATTATATGTCCTGAGATCAACATATTTCCTTCAAAGGGCAGCTGAATTGGCATCTCTTCTCATTTCCTTTTAATTGGAAGATGAAGAGAAACCAAGCATACTTTAAGAAAGGGTTTAAGAATTCTGGCAAGAGCTTCTTAATTCAAGGCATACTGGCAAAGAATGGTCAAAGCACAACCATCCTGCAAAAGTCTCAAGACCACTAGCTTTAAATCATGTATTAATTTTGAATCTGCTTGACCCTTTACAATTAGAGGATTAAGAAATTTAAATGTGTTTATCCAAACTGTTCTCTCTCATACTTCTTCTCTGAGATTTGGAGCTTTCTGGACTTCAAGTCGCAGAAGGAGGATACAAGAGTGATGTCTGATACTCTGACCACACCGCTCCTCCGAGGGCCAAGCCTGCTCGCTCCTGGGCCTGTTTTACTCTGCCGTTCTTACTCTGAAATTGAGAAATAATATAAATTCTATGTGATTTTACTAGGTGTATAAAATTAATGACCAGAATCTACTGTCTGCTTAAAACTTTGCCAGGGATGAAGAGATAGAAAATGAGTGTGACCTCAAGGAGACTGCAACCAAGTAAAGAAATGGGGCTTAATACAACTACAAGAAGTGCTTACTGAATACTCACCATCTGCTACGTACTGTGATAAACGTTTTCTGTGCTCTATGTAATTTACTATAACTTAACGTTTACAATGGGTTTTCCTGGTGGCTCAGTGGTAAAGAATCTGCCTGCCAAGCAGGAGATGCAGTTTAGTCCCTGGGTCGGAAAGATCCCTTGGAGAAGGGAAATGTCACCCCACTCTAGTATTCTTGCCTGGGAAATGCCATGGACAGAGAAGCCTGGCAGGTTACAGCCCATGGGGTCACAAGAGTCAGGTATGACTAAGCAACTAAACAACAGCAACCAATGCTTACAATAGCTGTATAAGGAACTGGTATTACTATCCTCATTTTAGAAATGAGAAAACAGAGGCTTTTAGTGGCTAAGTGACTTGCATATAGAGTAAGTATCAGAATCGGGACTAAAACCTAGGACTGCTTCACAACAGAGGTCTCACACATACCTGGGATCTTGACCAGCTAATCTGCAGTGTGATTACCTCAGTGTGAAAGCTCATAGTTCAATCTGTAGGGGAAGAAAAGTGACCTGTACCTGAAAATGCACAGTTCCACTGTATACCCAGTCCAGAGGCACATAATCACATTAGTCAAGGAAGGCTATGAGTAAAGAGAAGATCTGATTTCAAAAGGACTGAAGATACAAAGGAGAATAAGAGATGGAGATGTATATTAAGGGCAGAGGGGAACATAGAGTGAGCAAGACCAAGAGTTGGACATGAGTGTGGGGCACAGAAGAAGAGACAGTGAACTCAGTGGCTGTGACTCAGGCTGAGGAGAACAGATTGACTTTGGACAATCTATCCCACCCATCCAGCACTGTTCCTGTATGAAAGAATCTTATCACTATATGAAAAGTTAAAAAAAAAATATATATATATATACTAAAATTTCAATTAAAATGGAGAGATTCTATGCAGCAGTATTTGCCAACCAGGCAGCCTGACCTAAAAATGCTCCAATAGAATCCATCTGGACCAATATCCAGCTTCAGGCCAAGGAAGAGCTGTATCTCCAAGTGCCACAGTCTAAGTATGACCGTCGTCTGTTCCAACAAGCAGGTATGGCTTCCTTCTTCACCCTGAAACCATCCCTTGGGGTCACATGCTAGGTGTTCCCACCGCTGTGCTGAATGGTGCTGGGTGGGAGGTTCTACCGTAGTTAGAGCCTCTGCCCAACTAGAGGCTGCAGGTTGAATCACTAAAGAAGCAGAAAAAGATACAAATTCTTTTTTTAGATCTGAATCTCATTTTCATATAATTAAGAGAAGCTTTTTTAGTAAAGTACACACTGTTTAAAACTTTATTTTTTAAGTACATTTTAGTGGGTTTTTTTTAATAGTTTAGCCTAATCTAAAAATGATATAGTATACATTAATATATCCTTTGAAAGTGAGATAAAGGAAATGAGTATATAATCTCTGTTTTACAAAATACTGGAACAAAAAGTCCACTTCAGTATAGGCAAACAATTTGAAGTACAGAACAATAAAATATTATAGAATAAAAAGGTAAATTTATATCCTGGTTGAATTAGCAATAAGAAAAAATACCAAAAATATCAGAACTAAAATATTAGCGATATCAAAAATTTGGTCTTCATCTGTTTTGAGCATCTATCACTGTACAGAAGAAGTCATCTAGAGATTAGCTCAAGGTGGCAGAAGTTCACCCGCCTATGAAAATACCAAAATCACTACTAACTGCTGTACAAGCATCAACAAGAAAATGCAAGAACCTACCAAAAAGGATGTGAATTCTTGACACAGACCTCTGTGTTGTACTTGGGAAACTTATCTGAGCAGCTTTCCAAGTGAGCAAGTTAATCACAGGTTGTGTAGGAGTACAGTTCAGCATCTTACCACTGACAGTCAAGTTCAAAATTCAGCGAATAGCTGTTATCATAGAAAACATTGACTTTTCTGAGTATTTACTTTTATATGTGACTATCTGAGGTTACAGATACACCACAAATAAAAGACTCAGATATCGAAGGCAAATTAACTGCATCATTAGAATGACTGCTCGAAATTTCTTCTTTACTTTGTATTTACAGCAATGACTGCAAATATTTCTATGGACACTTTTATCAAACTCATCCCAGGATGAGTTTGATAACACCTATTCTCACATGAAAGCTTTCATTTTGAAATCAATTTTTGATGAGACTTTTGTACAACTGAGTAAATAGCTAGAGATGCTGACCAACTGTATCATAGGCTTTTTTTTATATTAATGCCATTTGACAGACATTTATCCAGTGTAGGTGGATCATGGGGACACTGATTCAAGTTTTTCAAATGACAAAGCAAGCACCTAACTTATTCAATGATAAGGGGAATTATACAATTAAAGAGATCATATTAGTCATAGTGCTAAAAAATAGATTTTTAGATTCACAATAGTCATCATACTCCCTAAGTGTAATGTTATCAAAGACACTAAAGTAAAAACTAAGAGAAATATTGGTATGTACAGAATCTAAAAATGGTTTACTTTCTTCTTTTTCTAATGGCCACTCTGAAAGCCATAAGCTTCTGTCACTATCTACTGATAAACTGTAGGAACAGTGTGTAAAAGGTAGACAAATAGGCATGCCCTCTAGTAAATGCACAGAACATTAATATTTTTTCCTAAATCATTAGAGGAAACCTTGATGACGACATTCAAGAAATGAGTTTTGAACGTGACTGCCCTTCCTTTTTGTCCTCATCATTGTCCATGAAAATAGACTTCTGTATCACTACAAGAACAGTCTCAGAATAAATTTACTAATTATCATGTCTGAGACTAAAAGTACTATGGCAACTCTCTGCTTCTGCCTTAACCTTTCCAGTATTTTGTGATTCGGTCATCTGACATTTACCCTTCACTCCTTCAGGAAATGGACTATCCTTCAGAATAATTGGAAGAAGTAAAATTTCAGTGTACATGATGTTAACATTAAAAAATGTTAACATGTTTTCATATTGCTGCTACTATTAATATGTAGAATAATACATATACACACATATACATAGTTTGTCATTATATTTAGTCTGTAATCATATAATGCATGTAAAATATATGCCTGTTTTATATATATGTATCTATAAATCAAAACAAAGACATTTTTCAAAATATGGTTATAATCCTAGAAAGAAAACAATTATGCCTGGGCTTCCCTGGTGGTCCAGTGGTTAAGAATCTGCCTGCCAATACAGGGACGTGGGTTCGATCCCTGCTCCTGGAAGATCCCACATGCTGCGGAACAGCTAAGCCTGCTTGCTCTAGAACCGATGTTCAGCAACAAGAGAAGCCTGCACACTGCAGTGAAGTGGCCCCGCTGGCCACAACTAGAGAGAAGTCTGTGCGCAGCAGTGAAGACCCACACAGCCACAAAAGATAGATAATGCTTATAAATCTGCACTTTTTGATTGTTTCTTTTCTCATTCGTCCTTTTCCTTCATTTTCATTTCAATGATTTCAACTTTTCCCTCTAGTCTCTGTATCTATCTCCTCTACTGAATTTCTTCAGCCTAGTAGTTCTGAGTATACGATCTATAGCCAGAACATGTGGGTTTGAATCTGACCTATGACAATCATCAGCTGTGCATTTGTCATTAAGCTGTTTAACCACTCTGGGTATACTTATCTAAATTCTACAGATGAAAAGAAGCTAACATTACCTTCTGCATAAACTTTCTGTGAGGACAAAAATGAGTTAATACACCTTAGACTCAGAAAATCATTCTTGCCATGTATAAGTATTCAGTTAATGGTAGCAACTGTAGAGAAAGAATGTGGTTCTCAAATTCTACCCTGTCTTAAATCTCTCCTAAATCTCATAATATTGTATGAAATTTATGTTTCAACTCATGTTCCTCTGATCAGTTGGAAAATGTGTCTGGAGCACTGTGCTAAGAAGGGATCTGTTGAGATCAGTAAGAAAGAAATATACAGAGACTATTTAAACAACTCTTGCCATACAGATGGGAAGTTGGCCCTCTGGCCCAACTTCAAGGAAGGTTTTCCTTCTTTGAAAAAAGAAATCATATTTGAATAATATTTAGAAAACTCTTAAGGCATATGTGTTACTTTTGACTGTGATAATTTTGTATTGTTATAAAATATTATCACAAAATATTTTAGGGCAGGTACTCTGTTAGATCTCAATCAAAAAAATTTTATTTCAAGCCTATTATATTCATTGCAATGTTCTGGGTGCCACTGCCAATAGCAGTAATAGAAAGAGAAAACAAGTAGTTTATGTAGAATCATATGTTCAATGGGGCCTACTTTAATTCATTCATCCTAGAGAGCTATACAACACTTGAGAAGAAATTCTTTACTATCTGCCAAGTAGAAAATGAAGCCTGGACTCATCTGTCGGTGTGTAATGCTACTTTTGTTCAGAAACTTTTATGCATCTCCCTGCCTAGTAAAGATCCTGGGATGTTGTGAGTGTCAGCAGTAAGTGGCTTATTCAGTCATTTCACTTAAAATTCAAACAATAATCAGGATTCATTTTCTACCCTCCAGGAGCCTTAGTCAGACACAGGAGTCAGACATGTCTCCTGTTTGATGCTGTGGAGGGCCCCAGGGGGAGCATCAAGGTATTGGGGGAGAGGTGTGTTATTTCACATCAATGAGACTTCTGGTTGGAAGTAACATATATTTCAAACAAGCCTGGCCATATGCTGACACATTCTTTCCACCTCCTGGAAGTAGCGGTATTGGAAATACATCTGTGGTGGCTTGGCATGATACTTGCTCTCATATAGGCTGTCTTAAATAATGTTTCCTAGAAGCAGACTTGGAATGAAGCCATGCTCCCAGGCCCAAGACAAACTGATGAAGAGTTGGGAAAAGCAGGACAGGGAAGGAGAAATCCTCACAAAAGTGTGATACAGGCAAAATCCCACTAAAGCTTCATTTTCCACTTGGCAGATGGTAAAGAATTTCTTCCAAGTGCTGTATGGCTCTCTAGGATGAATAAATTAAAGTAGGTCCCATCAAACTATTGATTCTACATAAACTACTTGTTTTCTGTTTCTAGTACTGCTATTGGCAATGGCACCCAGCACATTGCAATGAATGTAATAGGTTTTAAATAAATTGTTTTTGACTGAGATCTAATAAGAGTACCTGCTCTAAAATATTTCGTCAACCTGGAGGAAGTTCTGCCTCTGACCCATTGGTCCTCATCTAGGAGCTTCCCCAAGAGGATGAAAACTCCCAGGCTCTTTGAGTAAGGCTTCAGTAGCCCAAGAGCAGGCCTGCAGAGAGCACGTCAGGTACAGACACTTAGAAACAAAAGCACACAGATGTCAGGGAGGGGCACACTCTAAACGGGTCTGCTAGCATCTAGAGAAGCCCCAACAACACCCGCTCCACTTCCAATGTACAGTGGGCATGTAACTTTTTTTTTTTTTCTAATTATTTTGGGGCCATACTGGGTCTTTGTTGCTGTGTGGGTTTTTTTCTGGTTGCCACAAGTGGGGGCCCTTCTTTATTTGTGGTGCATGGTCTTCTCATTGTGGTGGTTTCTCTTGTTGTGGAACACGGGCTCCAGGGTGCTTGGGGGTACTCAAGCTTCAGTAGTTGCAACACGGGCTCAGTAGTTGCAATGACCAGGCTCAGCAGCTTTGAGTATTCTGAGCACAGGCTTAGTAGTTTTAATGGTGCACGGGCTTAGTTGCTCCACGGCATGTGGGATCGTTCCATGTCTTCCCAGGAGTCAAACCCATGTCTCGGATTCTTTACCACTGAGTCAACAGGGAAGCCCCAAGAGATTCTTGAAACCAAGGAGATTCTGCGTGAGTTGTACTTGGGGTTAAACCAGGCGGTGTCTGTACGCATCAGAAACAGGGCTGTTTCCAGAGGTGGCTGCTTACTTCATTGAACTAGACAAGTGTTGAGAGTTACATACACATGCTGGACTGACATACCTCATGAGGCAGCTAGGTCCTTCAGATTACCCAACAGTTGGCATTCCTTTAAGTAGAAGTATAATTTCCTTTGAAATGTAATTTTAATAAGGGTGATATATTAAGCAGTTATGCACATCAAACTGAGAGAATTTATCTAGACTTCTGGATAAAGAAATCCTTTATAAAGAGGTCCTCATTCCTCATGAAGAAGAATAAGACCCAGAACTGGTAACTTTAGATGAAAGTGAGTCCAAGAAAAAATCTAGAATATGTGGCTATTCAATCAGACCACTTTACAACCAAGAACATCGCAGCAATTGTCCTTAGCTTAAAGCACAGCAGAAATGTAATAGAAGGCTGTGGAGAATGCAACAGCCCAGGACAGCCTTAATAAAATGCATCAAAGAGCATCAATGACTAATGATTCCCTTACATGTCCTACCTCACAATACTCACAACACTGTTGCCACCAAAAAAGGATTTGCATGAGCCCTCAAAAAACATATATTGTGTCTGTGTGCTCAGGCATGTCTGACTGAGCATAGACTGTAGCCTACCAGGCTCCTCTGTCCATGGGATTTTCCAGGCAAGAATACTGGAGTGGTTGCCATTTCCTTCTCCAGAGAATCTTTTCAACCCAGTAATCAAAGCCATGTCTCTTATAATTCCTGTTTTGGCAGGCAGATTCTTCACTACTATGGCACAGGATTTGTGTCACAGGTACTTACAGGGTTCCCAGCACACAGTGGGTGCTCAAAGTTTATTTCCTGAATGAATATACATATTGGATGAATGTGTTTGGTGCCACTTGCTACTCCAGGAGGGCTTGCTATTCCCTAGGAGAAGAAAAACAGAATAGGCCTTGGGCAGACAAAACTCTTGAGAGAAACCCTCTCAAGACTTGCTGTCGAAACACTTTGACAGGAGACCCCAGTGACCTCCTGCAGGCTTGGTCAGCATTGCCGACTATTGAGGGACACAGATTTCCAATGCTGCAGGGCTCTCTCTGTCTGGTCACCATAGAGGTGTACCCTAGACTGACAGAGAATACACACAAGTCTGGCCTGACTTGGGCTCTTTTTTCCACTTTTTGAGAAATTTATTCTGGTCCCAACCTCCTGGGTATCACCTTTCATCTACATCAGAAGAGAGATTAGAGTTGAGAGGAGGTCTGCCTGGGTGACACAGTGTGATCAGAATTTCTAGGGAGAAAGGGACATCAGGAAGCTGCCTTTATCTCTGCTACTTTGGGTTCCTTTATCACCAGATGAGGGGAGTAATTCTTGCTGTAAACTTGACATCCTGAGATTATAGTGAAGTACAAAAAAAGAAAAAAAAAGTGATATCTCTAAAATGTTTACAAATTGCCCCACAGAGCAAGGCAGCCTCTCTGAACACAAAGTCAGTGATAGAATTACATCTCATAAGAGTTGCCATTTGCTTGGAATAATTGAGACTCTTCTACCAAAATCTCATTGTTAAGTACTGGGAAGAGAGCAAATATTAACCCAGTCTTTGACTGGTTTCCTGAAAGGAGTTAATCAGTAGGTCCACTTTGGCTTCTACCATTCAGAATTCTTTTCATTCTTTTTTTTTTTTAAATTGAGGTGTAACTGACATAATACATTATGTTAGTTTCAGACATATAACATAATGATTTGCTTATATTGTGAAATAAGCACCACGATAATTCTAGTTAACATCCATCACACAAATAGTTACAATTTTTTTTCTTGTGACAAGAACTTTCAAGATCTACTCTCTTAGCAACTTTAAAATATACAATACAGTACTGTTAACTATAATTACTGTGTTGCACATGACATCCAACTTGGGCTTTTTTGTTCCCATTATGCCTGGCTGCTGACCAAACCACAGCGTATTCTATCCCAGATCTGGGAGGTCACACTGACACAGTTTGGGCAGGCTGGCGACAGGACCTGCAAGGAACCAGGCAGGCTGGCCCCACCCTGCTAATGCCAATATGTGGCAATGTGGTTCAGAGAGATGCATATAGCTTCTGAGACAGACCTGGAAGGACACTTGCCTCCCACCTGGTGACATTGCCTTGAGCTTAGACAAATGTGGAACATTTCTGAGGGGCTCATTTTCTTCAGTTACTTAAAAATGCCTTCCTCACAAGGATTAAATAAGAACATGTACAATAAGCACTGTTTCTCTAAAGACAGTACAACTGAACATCTCTGTCAGACATTGGGTGATACAATCCTCAGACATCTTTTACCTTCCGTCCTCCCCAGATACCCAATTTACTTTTAAAAACTGAAGTAGACTGATTTACAATGGTGTGTTAGTTTCAGGTGTACAGCAAAATGATTCAGTTATATGTACATATATATTTATTTTTCAGAGTATTTCCCTTATAGATCATTACAAAATATTGAATATATTTCCTTGTGGTAACCTATTTCATATATAGTAGTGTGTATATATTAAACCCAAACTCCTAATTTATTGCTTCCCACTTCCCCTTTGAAAAGTGTTTTTCATGTCAGTGGGTCAGTTTCTGTTTTGTAAATAACTCCATTTGTATCAGTTTCTTAGATTCCACATATAAGTGATGTACAATATTTGTCTTTGTCTGACTTCCTTAGTATGATAATGTCTAGGTTCTTCTACGTTGCTACAAATGGCATTATTTCATTCTTTTTTATAACAGTAATATTGCATTGTATTATAAATATACCACATCTTCTCTATTT
Organism: Madoqua kirkii; assembly: GCA_006408675.1. Lineage (NCBI taxonomy): Eukaryota > Metazoa > Chordata > Mammalia > Artiodactyla > Bovidae > Madoqua > Madoqua kirkii. Next base: position 18,461 of record SJYC01082341.1, on the reverse strand, counting down.
CATCTGTTGATGGTCATTTAGATTGCCCAACTCACTTCTGACATAAAATAATCCCAGGACACACCTCAGGATATGTACCTGGATCAATAAAGACCAAGATGAGGCGTTTACTGACCTTTGCCAGGCGTTTGGGGAGGGGAGTCATCCAGAGAAATATCAAGGCCCACACATCCCATTTTGTCCGTAGGCCTTGGTATCCTAAGTTTCCTCTCCAAACTGCACACATAATTTGCCTTCAATATAGGGTTGCTCTTTCTGATGGGGACAGCTTCATCCTGGGCTTTGTTTTCTGGTACCCCCAGGGTGTGGCTGGCAGGGGCTTAGGTATTGGCACTCTCAGTCTTATATCCGTTCCTCAAAGTTACCACAGACTGCAGGACTCTCTACTGCTGAGTCCTAAATACGCCGGCTCTCCGAAAGCCCACAGGATCAGAAACTCCTTGACAACCCTGTGTGAGGGCCTCGTGCTCGGGCCTCCTGTCTCCTGGAGATTCCCTGCCCTACCTGAGGCAGACAGCGATTTGGACACTTAATTTGCTGTAGAACAAACACGCTTTGTGCGCTCACCTGTAGGAGGCACTGCCCTCGGGGCCGAAGGGCGCGCGGAACCTCTGTCTCATGGAACCCGCATTCAGGAAGGGGAAGTAGCCTAGAAGAATAGGTGAAGCGCGCAGGGTGTTAAAAGGTGGCGAGTGCTATGAAAACTGAGGCGGTGAGGGCCTCGAGAGAGAAGACCGAACGGAGGTGAGGGAGGAAGTTTCGCACGTAAGTGAGGAGAACGGTCTCATGGGCCCACCTGAGAACAGAGACGCTGAGGTGGAAGAGTGTCTGCTGTATCTGAGGAACAAAGAGGAAAGGTAAAAGCTTGGAGCAGAGACGCAAACGGAAGAGCTAGAGAGCTCGGACCGGAATGCGAGCCGGCCAGGTGGGCGGAGCCTTGACGTCACAGACGGCCAGGTTTTACTCAGCCTCCTCAGGAGCCTTGGTGAGATCTTGAAGTCCGTGAGAGCAGCGTTCTTCTCCAGCTACCTGCCCGGGGCCTGTTTCAGACCCTCATTTCTAGAAACTGGTGGAGGTGGTTTAGTGGCTAAGTCGTGTCTCACTCGTGACCTCATGGACTGGAGCTTGCCCGGCTCCTCTGCCCATGGGATTTCCAGACGAGAACACTGGCCTGGGTTGCTGTTCCCTTCTCCAGGGGATCTTCCTGACCCAGGAAGCAAACCCGCATCTCCTACATCGCCAGCAAATTCTTTACTGCTAAACTTCCAGGGAAACCCCTTCTAGAAGCTGAGCCGTTTTTCTTCCTCTCATGTCACCATCATCCCTGAATGGCGGTTTGGTTGAGATGTCAGGAGCATCAGAGCGGAGAAGGCAATGGCTCCCCACTCCAGTACTCTTGCCTGGGAAATCCCATGGGCAGAGGAGCCTGGTGGGCTGCAGTCCATGGGGTCTCTAAGAGTTGGACGCGACTAAGCGACTTCACTTTAACTTTTCACTTTCATGCATTGGAGAAGAAAATGGCAACCCACTCCAGTGTTCTTGCCTGGAGTATCACAGGGCCCGGGGAGCCTGGTGGGCTGCTGTCTATGGGGTCGCACAGAGTCGGACACGACTGAAGCGACTTAGCAGCAGCAGCAGCAGGAGCATCAGAACTGGCTGGGTCAGAGTCCGCGTGGTGATGTTCTCCGCACACCTTTGCTCTTGGCATAGCTGTAGGAAATGGGTCAGTCACAGCCCTGTTTATACTCTCTCTGATCACAGCTTATAAGTGCAAGCTTCTAGCTGAATCTTTCTCTCCTTTCCCCTTTTCCCCCCCTGTAACTTCCTTAACATGGACTACATTGCCCCTAGCATGCCAGGAAACTGGCACCAGTCTCAGGGCTTTCTGAATATCTACTAGAAGCTAGTGACAGATACCAAGCTGCCTGGCGATAAATGGGAAGATTCTGTGCCCACTTCTCTGCCCATTTCTATCAAGAAATGACAATAAATGTACCAGAATGCTTGCCCCAAGAATTACAGATCAAGAGGGGAGCTGATGAAGGAAGGAAGAATTTGCCATCATTTTCTTCACAAAACTGACTGACTTGAGCCAGTATTTCAGGATGAGCAAGATGCACTTGGTAACTCAGGGCTGGTGTGAGCCATATATTGGGGTCACCCTCCGGCACCACTCCCTAGCAGAGAAGGGTTGATACTGTGGTTCTTCATTTGGTGGACTCAGCTTGAGTACCAGTGTGCCTTCCAGCCTCTGGAGCAGCCTGCCTGGTAGCCCAACGCAAGCTCCATGGCTTTTCCAAGGTCACTGGTGGTCTCTAATAACCCTGCTCATAACCATGGCCTTTAAGAAGGTGCCCTGAAGACTGTGTAAAGAGGGAGTGCCATGAAGGCCTTGACTTGTACAAGGGCCACACACAAATATCTCTATCACGTTTTCTTCACTAACAATGCATGGGACTCTGCTGTGACATTTGAGTTTTGCAAGTAGATGCGTTCAACTATAAAAGAAATCATTTCTAAAACTATAGAGATTCTTAAAGGATAATATTTTTATTTTATAGTTTTAAGTTTTCATCATTCCAAGATCCTTATTACTTGTAGAACATTTATAATAATCATCAGCCACAGTTGTCCCCTATAAATCACTCATCAAGGCCAGATTTGTGCTAGGTCTCTACCTCGTGGTCTCATATACTGTCCAGATACCCCTGTGAAGTAGGTATTACTGTTTTAGCAGAAATGAGAACATTCAAGCTCATTCAGACCACATAATTTGGGCTTCTCTGGCGGCTAAGTAGTAAAGAATTTACGTGCCAATACAGGAGATATGAGTTCAATCCTTGAGCTGGGAAGATCCCACATGCCCCAGAGCAACTAAGTCCAGGTGCCCTAACAACTGAGCCTGTTCTCCAGAGCCCGGGAGCCACAGCTACCAAAGCCCACCTACCCTAGAGCCCATACTGCTCAAGAGAAGCCCCCACAATGAGAAGCCTGTGCACTGCAACTAGAGAAAAGCCCCCACAGCAACAAAGACCCAGAACAGACAAAAATAAACAAATAGAACTGTAGATCACACAATTTCCCCTAAACCTGGCAGCATTAACTGCACCTCATATTACTGGGGTAGAATCAGGACTTGAATACAGGTCTGTTTGAAAACGGCAGTGCTGCAGAGGCAGTTCAGGTGTTGGAGTTAAAATGCCTGTGACTCACAGTGGTGGTCTCTGTGGACAGATGGACAGAGGGCAGCTTGCCTGTGTTTAATGACACTGTGCAGGGAGCGTTAAGCGTTACAGTACTGCACAAATGGAAGGATGCGTCTCAGCTCCCATTACAGTGCCCATCCCACACACTCTCACAGCCCACGGAGAACACTGCTCCTGAGCTGAGTGTGACGGCAGAGGTCTGCAGAGCCCCTGGCGGCAGGGACAGCTCCCACTCTGTCCTGAGATCACAAATATGAAACATTTACTTAAGCTGGTCCCAGAGGGCCCAAGAAGCTAACATACAAAGAATGGTTTTGTTGCTTATCCCAGTAGAATTCTCTTCCATTTCCTTGTCATATGGGGTAAAACAAACCTCAGCTCCACAGTAGGAATGAATTGGCGCTCGAGCTCTGCAACTGATAAAAAGATGCATAGGAGGTTCTGATAAGTATACAGGTTTAATTCTCCTCACAAAGCATTTAACACAATATGACATAAAGGTAACTGAAATATTTTTTCATAATCACTGTGCCTCTCTGCTCATTTTTGTTGGGATCCCATTTTACAGTTAAAGTCAATTTTCTAATACTCAGAGTAAGAAAATGTCAATGAGTAGTCCTCTTGGAGAATATTTGTTTAATGTGCACTGGTTTTCTTTGCAGAGAAGGCAATGACACCCCACTCCAATACCCTTGCCTGGAAAATCCCGTGGACAGAGGAGCCTGGTAGGCTGCAGTCCATGGGGTCTCTAAGAGTCGGACACAACTGAGTGACTTCACTTTCACTTTTCACTTTCATGCGTTGGAGAAGGAAATGGCAACCCACTCTAGTGTTCTTGCCTGGAGAATCCCAGGGACGGGGGAGCCTAGTGGGCTGCCATCTATGGCAGAGTCGGACACGACTGAAGCGACTTAGCAGCAGCAGCAGCAGTTTTCTTTGGGTGTGCTTCATGTGATGCCTTACATATTTGCTTATTTCAGTCTTCATAGCAGTCCTCATACTGAGGTTTAAAGAAAAAAAAGGAGTGAACATGTTTCTTGCTTGAGACCAATATTCTAATTCCAGAATTTTTAACGGCAAGGCTGGTACTTTATGCATGTATTTTACATAACCATAAAAGAAGAAACTATCTTCAAGAGGAGAAGTGTTGAAGCAATCATCTTGTTCAGGTCAAGTTTCTCCTGGCTATCAGCAGTGAAGTTAGACAAAGAAGAACAAATTGTTTTTGAATTTACCAGGCAAGGTCTTCTTGCCTGGAAAATCGCGTGGACAGAGGAGCCTGGTAAGCTGCATGCAGTCCATGGGGTCGCACAGAGTCGGACACGACTAAAGCGACGCAGCAGCAGCAGCAGGCGAGATCAGCAGAAGGCATGTTGACAAAAGTTAGCCACTAGAGGGCGCCATTTCCCCACTCTGTAAAGCCCTCCTAGACTGTTCCCCCGCTTACCTTCTGAAGTGATCCAGGTGAGAGATTCCCCAAACGCTCACTCTGTCTCTGTCTCTGTCTCTGTCTGTCTCTCTGTCTAGAGATATAGATATATGCTCCTGCACCTATTCTCCACAAAATCCAAGAAATCAATAAGAAAATGTTCTTTTCAGCAAGCAGAAAATGGTGCTTTATGGTTACAGATAATTTGATGTCTTTGAAACCGTCTTCAAAAGATTTTTTTTACTCACTAAAAAATATTTTAAAATAAATGACTAAATGAAAACCAGGAGGGAAACAGTAGCTCATGTTGAAATTGAGCTAACTGAAACTAGAATGGAAATAATTCTAATTTTCTCTTTGTAGGCAGAGTGGATTCGTCTGTGAATAACCAGCTTCGCCCAGTTCTGTCAGGAAAATCGGAGTCTAAATTTGGATAGACAATGATCTCTAACCCTGTTTCCCCACTGTCACCAATTCTAAACTTTCATCCAGCCACCTTACTGGACAGGGTAGTAAAGCAGTGAGCAATACAGGGACTCCTGTCCACATTGAGCACTTCATAACTGCTGTTTGAAAAATTATCCCAAAGACTCCAGTCTCTGCTCTAGTACCCTCGGCAGTAACAAGACGATGGTGACCTTTGCCAGTTATGCCTCCTGCCACAAGTCCTGAGATGTCCACCTCACACCTATCAGTATGAGCATGTTGAAGATCAAGCATAGATGACGTTTAGATTTGTCCTTTTTCTTCCAGTGGTTACAGACACAACTCACACTTCGGGTATATGCTTCATAAATACCTGACAAGTTAAAGTAGGAGGTGACTCTAATTAGGAGTAACAGGTGAAACTGAGTCCTGGAAAACTGAAGATAGAACCATTTAAATGGGAAAAAGTAATGGTAAAATCCGCTCCTGTGTGTAACCACCTCCCATCAGTAGCAGTGGCTGTGCCCCCACCTTATTAACTCAGAAAAAGAAATAACTTGGCCCAAAGGCCGGTTTGCAGGATGCAATAGGAGGGTGAGAGAGGCAGAAGCAGCACAGTGAAGATGCTCTAATGGGTTTTCCACATCGAGGTTGATTGACTGTTGAGAAAAGAAAGAACAGCTTGTACTATTCTGGGTAGCATGAGCACTGTAATTTGTGACAGCTATAGGTCATGTATCTATTTTTCTGTCTGACAAGGACAGGGAGCAGCTGGTGGCTGGTACAAACCCAGATTGGCTTGTTCAGACTGTGAACTCTGGAGATAGAGCCTGGATTTTCAATCTGAGCCATAGAGGAGGTAGCCTGTGGGGTTAGTGCATGTATATCTGTGAAAACATAACTAGAGTGAACAGATTTCTGGCTGTAAGTGGGAAAATGAAGCTTAATGATTCTAAGAGCTCTGTCCTTAATTCCCTTCTGAGCATGAAAAGAAAGTTGGTTTTATGCCTCTCTCTTGCCTCTCCTCTCCCAGCTTCAGTTTAATTAAGTCTAACAAACATCACCCAAGCTCTTAGGCCTCGCAGGGTGCTGGGGGCTGAGACAGTGAGGTGAATGTGGCCTGTTCCTTGTGCCTCCAGGACTAGTTTAATGCAGAAGGCAGGCATGTGAGCACACATAGGGTGGTAATCGCAAGAATAGATATATGCCTGAAAGCTACAAGATGCAGCAGAGAGAGGAGAGATTTATTCTATTGATGTAGATAAGTCCTCCAGGCTCCTCTGTCCATGGAGTTTTCCAGGCAAGAATACTGGACTGGGTAGCCATTCCCTTCTCCAGGGCATCTTACTGACCCAGGGATTGAACCCAGGTCTCCTGCATTGCAGGCAGATTCTTTACTGTCTGAGATAGCAATGAAAGTGACAGTCGCTCATTCGTGTCCGACTCTCTGCTACCCACGGACTGTACAGTCCATGGAATTCTCCAGGTCAGAATACTTAAGTGGGTAGCCTTTCCCTTCTCCAAGGGATCTTCCCAACCCAGGGATCAAACCCAGGTCTCCCTACAGGGATTCTCATAAATAAGAACTATAGAAAACTTCTCAACTCATGCACATAAGAAGACCACACTAGGAAATACAAATGGCTTCGCAGTGCACAATTCTAACTTTCCCTTCCTTTAAATTGATGAAAAAGAGCTGAGCGGGAAAGAAAACATCTAGATAGCGATCCATTCCTCCCAGCGTGCCCCAAGCCCCACCTTCCCTCCCAGGCCAAGCGGTGACCCTCCTTCTTTGGGCTGTTCCTCTGGCAGCTGCTCCACGGGTACTCCCAGGATGGTACCGTTATAAGGTCTGTGCACCCAACTTTATTTTGTGATTTTTTTTTCTCCTGCAAAATGGTTATCTTCATTTTATTTACTTTAGACATTAAAAAAAAAATCCTAGAAAATGTATTTTGTCTTTTACAGGCCAGAAGTGCCAACATTTCCCCTAAGAAAAAGGCACTGGCAAATTCCATGGAGTTAAGTCACAAAGTGAATGCAAGTAATTAAATGTGGTGGTTTAGAGGGTCAAGCATATAGGGTTTCCTGACATCTTCTACTTGTTCTTTAGAAGCCCATTAAGTCTGTGTTGCTTTCTCCCCTAGTGTCTCCCACTCCCTCCCACACCTTCCCCAGCCCTCCTCTCACAGGTCTTCTCCCTGCCTGCTTCTGATACCTCAACACAGGCCTCCTCATATAAACTGTCAAATTTTGGCAAAATTAAAACCATTTAGTCAAAGTTCTATGTCCTTTCTTAAAGTCTGGTATCCACGGGTTGGGGAAGTACAGTGCTCAGAGCAGTGGAGCATTGCCCAAGAGATTTGGGATGGAGTAAGTTTTAACAGACTTAGAAATAGCAGTGTAGAAACCGGACATAATTAGCTGGAAGGTCAAAGCCAAGGCAAAGCAGGTCCTATTTTCCAGGGAAAGGTAAGGTACCTAGAGCTGAGTTGGAGGACTGCATTTGGTGTCTGTAAGGTTTCCTTGACAAGAGTTTCCCCTAAGTGCAGGCTGACATAGGTTTAGATTTGTGATCTGAGCTGGGGTCTCTGGGATAGCCTCTGTCTTGTGGTCTTGATATAGGAATGAAAATTATCAATATCTGACACGTCTCCAGAAAAAGAAAAAAAAAAAAAGATGGCCAAGAGGAAATTCCTGATATCCCCTCACTGAGTGAGTGTCACTGTATTCACTTCTGGGCACTGATGAGGAATAAATAAGCAGTGTAGGGATGGAAAACAAGTCTGTATCTTGGAAAATCTTATTCTTAGAATAAATACATGCTTTTGGATTCTTAATGAAAGTGATAAATTCATAAATATTGAAGTAAATTCTACATGTTAAATGAAGAAAATTCAGGAGATTTTAGAAGACGTTACATGTAGCAACTGGAACATTCCACTGTGCGGCAGCAAGTCACTTTGCATTTGTGGACAGTCCTCTGAGGCCAGATGGAGCCTCATGATCGACAGAAAGCCAACAGCAAATGTTCCTTCAGGGATATTCCTCCCAAACCCTAGGATTTTCTGTATCAGCCAAGCACTTAAGTTTTTAAGCAATTTTCTCTACTTGAGTCAGTCATGCTCATCTATGGCAATGAGTCCCTAATTCCAGAGAGGACTTGGCAGAGGGGTTCACTCTGAATTAACTCAGGTTATCTTTAGGCCACAGCATGTACCAGAAAGCCTCTGCATGTACATGCATCCTGGAGAGGTTTGCCAAACATGGGACAGTGGTGTACAAGAGGTTTAAGGACAAACCACAACTTAGGAGGCCTTCAAACCAAAGGACAGTGTGGACTCATGGCTGTTGTGTGCATGCATGCTCAGTCATGTCCAGCTCTTTGTGACCCCCAAAGACTGTAGCCCGCCAGGCTCCTCTGTCCATGGGATTCTCCGAGCAAGAATACTGGAGGGATTTGCCATTTCCTCCTCCAGAGGATCTTCCCAAATGAGGGATGATGAAACTGGCTGTTATAGTGTGTCACATAAATAGGAAGCCTTTATTTAGGAAAATCTTGGAAGTTTTAGTGTTGCCAAAGGTATATCCAAGGACACAATCCACTTGCCTTCACTGCCAAATGAATTCACATTGTGACCTGTTTTCCACAGCCACCGTGAGTTTGTCTTCTGATGTGATTCATTTGAACCTTGGAAAAAGGAATGAAAACCATTAACTATACACCTTACAGTCTGGATCTGCCAACACTTAACACTGAAGGCTGGCAGTAGCCACAGGACTGGAAAAGGTCAGTTTTTATTCCAATCTCAAAGAAAGGCAATGTCAAAGAATGTTCAAACTACTGTACAATTGCATTCACCTCACACACTAGTGAAGTAATGCTTAAAATTATCCAAGCCAGAATTCAACAGTATGAGAACTGTGAACTTCCAGATGTTCAAGCTGGATTTAGAAAAGACAGAGGAACCAAAGATGAAATTGCCAACATCCATTAGATCATTAAAAAAGCAAGAGAGTTCCAGAAAAACATCTACTTCCACTTTACTGACTATGCCAAAGCCTTTGACTGTATGGATCACAACAAACTCTGGAAAATTCTTAAAGAGATGGGAATATCAGACCACCTTACCTGCCTCCTGAGGAATCTGTATGCAGGTCAAGAAGAAACAGTTAGATCCGGACATGGCATAACAGACCAATTCCAAATCAGGAAAGGAATACATCAAGGCTACCTATTGACACCCTATTTATTTAACTTAAATGCAGAGTACATCATGCGAAATGCCACACTGGGTGAAGCACAAGCTGGAATCAAGATTGCTGGAGAAGTATCAATAACCTCAGATATGCAGATGACACCACCCTTATGGCAGAAAGTGAAGAACTAAAGAGCCTCTTGATGAAAGTGAAAGAGGAGAGTGAAAAAAGTTGGCTTAAATCTCAACACTCATAATATTAAGATCATGGCATCCAGTCCCATCACTTCATGGCAAGTAGATGGGGAAACAATGTAAACAGTGGCAGACTTTATTTGGGGGGGGGCTCCAAAATCACTGCAAATGGTGATTGCAGCCATGAAATTAAATGATGCTTGCTCCTTGGAAGAAAAGCTATGACCAACCTAGACAGCATATTAAAAAGCAGACATGTTACTTTGCCAACAAAGGTCCATCTAGTCAAAGCTATGGTTTTCTAGTAGTCATGTATAGATGTGAGAGCTGGACTATAAAGAAAGCTGAGCCCTGAAGAATTGATGCTTTTGAACTGGTGTATTGGAGAAGACTCTTGAGAGTCCCTTGGACTGCAAGGAGAGCCAACCACTCAATCCTAAAGGTAATCAGTCCTGAATAGTCATTGAAGGACTGATGCTGGAGCTGAAGCTCCCAATACTTTGGCTACCTGATGAGAAGAACTGACTCATTTGAAAAGACTCCGATGCTAGGAAAGATTGAAGGCAGGAAGAGAAGGGGATGACAGAGGATGCGATGGTTGGATGGAATCATTGACTCAATAGACATAAGTTTAAGCAAACTCCAGGAGTTGGTGATGGACAGGGAAGCCTGGTGTGCTGCAGGGGTCGCAAAGAGTCGGATATGACTGAGTGACTAAACTGAACTGAAAGTTGAAGGCAAGGACTACAGTTAGACCCTTATGTTGCAAGAGATGCAGCCAGAATGTTAAAATCAAATTGTTTCTGGTCCTGAGGGCTCTGGCTGCAGGAAGCTCCATAGAGAGGGGGAGCAGGGATCAGCTCTATTCCAGTTGATTCTGGAACCTCAATGCCTCACTCATTAGACAGAGGATGGCATCCGACATCCTTCTCATCCCTCCACCTTGCATTTTGCAGATGTCAGTCTCTGGGGCATTACTTGCAGAAAGTTACCCTGTAGAAGTCAGGATGGACTCTGTGGGTTTTGTGGTAAATAATCTTGGCAAGTACTATCTACTCTATTTCCTCCTGAAGAGTCGCAGTATTTCTTCTTGGTTATTTTAAAGACTCTGAGAAACTCTGAAATAAAAACATTTTTATTTTTTTGTATTCCTTTACACATGTTTTTAGTCCAGCATTTTAGAATTGTATTTAAACACTGTTAAAAGAGAAACTGAGGCATATCAAATATTTTAAGAATTTATTTAACAGCAAAAGAAAGACTTTTGGACTCTGTGGGAGAAGATGAGAGTGTGATGATTTGAGAAAACAGCATTGAAACATGTATATTACCATATGTGAAATAGATGACCAATCCAAGTTGGATGCATGAAACAGGACAATCAGGACCAGAGCACTGGGACAACCCAGAGTGAAGGGATGGGGAGAGCAGTGGGAAGGGGTTTCAGGATGGGGGACACATGTACACCCATGGCTGATTCATGTCAATGTATGGCAAAACCCACCACAATATTGTAAAGTTATTAGCCTCCAATTAAAATAAATTAATTTTAAAAAATTTAAGAAAAAGAATATATTTGAGCAAAATCAATTTGTATCAGGCAGCAAGATGCTAAGGTGGGTAGGAGAACTCTAGTAGGAGTTAGAAGAAAGATTTATAAAGTAAAGAACCAATATATATGGGTCAGGAAGATCCCCTGGAGAAGGAAATGGCAATCCACTCCAGTATTCTTGCCTGGAGAATCCCATGGATGGAGAAGCCTGGTAGGTTACAGTCCATGGGGTCGCAAAGAGTCGGACACGACTGAGCAACTTCACCATATATATATATATATATAATTATTATTATTATTATTATTGCTTGACTATGGCTTAAAGCCCTGAAGGCTGTTTGTGACTAGTCCTCAGGTTTCAGTCCTTAACCTTGGGGTCATTACTGGCTTAGATTTGGTTGGCTTAGGTAGGTCACTGTGATGTTAGAGTTGCTTCAGTCTAATGGCTTTCAGGTTTAATTAATTTTAGACCATGAAACCATTTTGGCAGAACAATTCCTGGTATCTCAAGCAATGAGTGTTCAGCAGTATAGTAATGAGGACCCTGTAAGTGAGACAACATAAGAGACACAGAGGTATAGAACAGACTTTTGGCTTCTGAGGAGATGGAGAGGGTGGGATGATTTGGGAGAATGGCACTGAAACATGTATACTACCATGTAAGAAATGAAGCGCCAGTCTATGTTCAATGCAGGATACAGGATGCTTGGGGCTGGTGTACGGGGTGATCTGGGGAGATGGTGTGGGGTGGGAGGTGGGAGGGGGCTTCGGCATTGGAAGATCATGTACACCTGTGGTTGATTCATGTCAGTGTATGGCAAAACCATTACGGTGTTGTAAAATAGAATAAAGTTTTAAATTAAAACAAACAAACAAACCAAAAAAAGTGATGTACACCTTACACAACAAATAATCGTGGTACAAATCTCCCCATGAGTGAGGAAGGATACTGATGAATATTTATATGAACTCATGCTTTTGGAGCCTCAGGGAGTACCGTGATGTACATGGTCAGTACTGACCAGGTGATTCTTTGCTTACAAGTGAGGGTGTACTTGGTGGAAGTGATCACTAATTTCAGCTCAAAAGAAAGGTGATTGGCACGGCAATCAAAGGGCTGGAACCTTTAGATCTTTCCATCAGATCCCACAAAGGGGCTCTTCTTGTCAGATCACAGAAGCCTTGGGCCGGGTGGATTTTGAATCCTCAACAGAACCACACAGCGATACGCCTCGGGTGGGCCACATGTGGAACAGGCCTGAGGCTCCCTCATGGACCACCTGCCACACTAGAAAAATAAGTGAAGGGTGGGAAGGGGGGACCACACAGACTAAGATCAGAAGTTTCCTTGCCCTTTAGTGATCAGCAGTAAAAGCCAATTTGGAAGGGGAGCCCTGAGCGTAAATTGAGAGACTCTGGCCTGGGAGGCTTGAACTGACCTCACATTCTTCCAGCCCTGCTATAGTTAAGTGTTGTAATTTATAGCTCTGTTGTGGTAGAGAGTAGGCTTGGGAAACAGAATTCTTAGTCTGAGAGTGTAAGGGTGGCTTGGGGACAAACAGGTCATTAATTGAGGTTGTTTACCAGAGATCTAAGGAAAATATCCAAGAGAAAAAATTCCCCAGGGAAAACAAGCCCTGATGGAGGTTCTTACTTTCTCGCTTCTTTTTTCCCTCTTAGATCAACACCAAAGGCTCCTCCGTTCATTTGGACCCTCCTAAATGCAGACTCAAGACAGGATTTGTGCATAAGAGGCTTACTCCAAGGATAAAGTGGGGAGATGTCAGCAAGGTGGGCAGTCAGGCACCCATGAGGAGAAGGGCTGAGAGGGGGGGTGAGGAGGCTGACTCAACCTGCAGAGCACTGGGTCTCCGCCACCCTAGCTGCTGTCTCCTCGTCCTGTCTGGTCAGCTCTTGGTCGCTGCTCAGGTTCACCAGGCCTCTGAGCTGTGGCACACTGCAGTCTATGTCCAGGATCTGTCTTGTCTCTGTGGAGGCCAGACTATGACTTACACGGAGACATGATGAGGACCATTAATGTCAACGTCATCCCTCCCCAGAGGAACTATGTCCATCAGCATCTGAAATCTGGCTGGGGTCTGGGAATTGAGCACGGAATTGTGGTTTTGTGTTGGAGCAACTGTCCCCAGCCCTCCATTCTTCCTTTTTCTGGCAGTAGATTTTTTATAGTTCCCTTTTTGGCTGCTGTCCACTTTGCTCCTGGGAACGATATGCTCAATTAACCATCTACAAAACTCCCTGAAGATCAGGCCCTCTGGCTGCCCTCTGTGCATGCTAGTTATTATGGTGATTATGGCCTCCTGGCTTCTGGCAGTTAAGTGCTAAGTACTGCCACCTCACCTCTAATCCCCCAAGGTTCCATCTTCCCCGTGGATACTAGTAAGCCCAGCTCCGTCAGTTCTGTGACTGCCTCTCCCACTGTAGGCACTGGCTTGCAGAGGAGAGCTGCCCTAAACTGCTGTGCTTATCATCAGTACATTACTGGTGACCTTGATGAATGGCGTGTCCTCTGGATCTTCCTGCAGAACAGAATTCTGCTGGCCCTTCTGCCCTCACAGAATGAATCCTTGCTGGCCTGCCCACATCCCTCAGCATCTTTATTCCTTCCTAAGCCCTCTGTCTTCTAGGACTTAAGCATTTGCGCTTGACTCAGTTTGAGCGAACAGTTTCTCCAGGTTTCCAACAGCCTCCCTAGTTCTGTGCTTATCATCAGTACATTACTGGTGACCTTGATGAATGGCGTGTCCTCTGGATCTTCCTGCAGAACAGAATTCTGCTGGCCCTTCTGCCCTCACAGAATGAATCCTTGCTGGCCTGCCCACATCCCTCAGCATCTTTATTCCTTCCTAAGCCCTCTGTCTTCTAGGACTTAAGCATTTGCGCTTGACTCAATTTGAGCGAACAGTTTCTCCAGGTTTCCAACAGCCTCCCTAGTAGTGAATTTGCCTCATTCTCTAGGATCCTTTCCTTTCACTTTTCACTTTCATGCATTGGAGAAGGAAATGGCAACCAACTCTAGTGTTCTTGCCTGGAGAATCCCTGGGATGGGGGACTCTGGTGGGCTGCTGTCTATGAGTTCGCCCAGAGTCGGACACGACTGAAGTGACTTAGCTAGGGTCCTTGCCAGGGTGGGTGTTAAATTCAGTGTCTTGAGAAATTTCCCCCAAGTCAATGAATTCTTGCATGACCACTCTTAAATTCCATCACCTTTGATCAAATACTCTCAAAATCCAACAATGATACAGGGTAGCCAGTTTTTGCAGCTCCTCTCAGTATATAATCTCTTCTCCTGTCAGGCCCAGAATATCTTCAATAGATTATCAGTTTGGGATACAGGAGATAAAGTTGGAGAAGCTCTTATGAGGGGGCGCCTCTCACCTTGTTGGACAGAAGTCTCTGTTGCATCTTTCAGTACAGAGGAAAGTGTTGACTCTTATTAGAGAAGGGTAGCTACTGGATGCAAACTCTGAGGATTGCCCAGGGTGTGTGTACAGAGCCCACATTCTCATACTCATCAGTGTACTTCTCAATGCCCTCATTCCATTTTTCAGGGTCTCAAGTTTTCTCAACTTTTCCCAAGCATTCTCACTATTTTTACATCTTAGGAATTCCAACTTCAACATTTAGATCTCTGTCCACCTATTCAACTGTGTCAGCTTTCCCACTGCAGGACATAAGATACTAAAGAAGCCCTCTGGCACTCACACTTAGCTTTTAAATGCATTAAAGGTCTTCAGTTTTTCATTATCTTTGCCCAGGACATAAATACGGCTTAGCAGTCACTGACAAAGTTCTCTGTCCCAGACATTGCGCTGCCATGTTTTTCAAAAGTTTGAATCTTGTACCTGCAGTGAGTTCCCCCCCACTGAGGAATTTCTCCAGTTACTGCTTGTGAAATATTTAACATTTCAGATGCCACCTTGTGCCTGAGACTACCCACTTTCAGTTCACTTCCTTTCAGAAGCAGAAGTCAAGATGAGATTTAATTTCATAAAGGAAATGTTAATTAAGAATTAGGGGTCTACCCACCTCATTAGAATTGACTCAAATGCATTCTTTTTAATAGCTGAGTAATATTTAATTACTTATATGTACTACAACTCCTTGAACACACACATATATATGGAATCTAGAAAAAAGGTAGGGATGAAACTATTTTCAGGGCAGAAATAGAGAAGCAGATGTAGAGAACAGACCATAGACATGACAAGGAAGGAGAGGGTGGGACAAATTGAGAGAGTAGCTTTGAAACACACACATTACCATAGGTAAAATAGATAGCTAGCAGGAAGTTCTTGCATAACACAGGGAGCTCAACTCAACTCTGTGACCACCTAGAATGGTAGGACGGGGTGAGGGGTAGGGGAAAGTTCAAAAGGAAGGGAACATAGGTACAGTTATGCCCGATTCACATTGCTGTATGGCAGAAGCTAACAGTATTACGAAGCAATTATCCTCTAAAAATAAATTTAAAAGAAAAAATAATTAAGGGGATGACACCAGAGAAGGCAAGGAGAACCTTTAGCCCACGGTACAAATCTTAATCCGGTGAAGACAAGGAGGTCTTGAGAAAGTCAAGGGAATTGTGTAATAAGGGTCTCAGACCACAGCACAGTTCTATGAAAATTTCAGCCCAGTGGAAGTTGTCAAGCGAAGCCACAAACTAAAAGAGTCTTGTGTTTTGAAGGAATAGTTCTGTATTAGCTCCTTGATGATGCTCATCTGTTGCCTGGGAGGAAGTCACAGAAAGCATGGTCTTAGCACGCTACTCAGAAGGGCAGCCGCTGAGGCCACTGGTCATTTATACTCTCTGCAGCAGATCAGTCCTGGGTGTTCATTGAAAGGACTGATGTTGAAGCTGAAACTCCAATATTTTGGCCACCTGATGCAAAGAACTGGCTCATTTGAAAACCTTGAGGTTGGGAAAGATATTTATATCCTGGGCAAAATCTTGAGGGCAGGAAGAGAAGGGAACGACAGAGGATGAGATGGTTGGATGGCATCACCGACTCAATGGACATGAGTTTGGCTAAACTCTGGGAGTTGGTGATGGACAGGGAGGCCTGGTGTGCTATGGTTCATGGAGCTGCAAAGAGTCAGACACAACTAAGCAATGGAACTGAACTGAAATATTTAGCTAATGAAGTCATTAAAAATTGAAGAAATGAACCTAAATAATTAGAAAAAAAAAAAGAAATAACGATAGACTCTTAGAAACTAATGAGTTAGACGATAGAAAAACAGCGTCGGAGATCAAGATGGTGGAGTAGAATATTGAGCTCACTTTCCCTCATGAAAAGATCAAAAATACATCTATATGTGGAATAATTTTCCCTAGGAGCAGACTGGATACTAGCAGAAAGACTCCTATATAACTACTGCTGCTGCTGCTAAGTTGCTTCAGTCGTCTCTGACTCTGTGCGACCCCATAGACAGCAGCCCGCCAGGCTCCCCTGTCCCTGGGATTCTCCAGGCAAGAACACTGGAGTGGGTTGCCATTTCCTTCTCCACTATATAACTAAGGCTATAAAAATGTTCTACACAGAATCAGTAGGAAGAGAAGTGAAGGTTGGGACATGCACTCCTGGGAGGCAACACAGAATGAGGGGGATTACAAAGGCCTCGAGATCCTCCCTGGGGAGTAAGAAGCTTGAGCTCCATACTGGATGCCCTTCCTCTGGGAACTGATGCAGAAAGGCAAATATTCTTAGCTGGTTTGAAAGTCAGTGGGACTGACATTGGAGTTGTGAGAAATGTGTATGACTCCGTGTGTACACACTTGCTTGCTCCCAAAACAAGGTGGAGAAAGCAAATTGAGATGCCTGGGACCCTGATGAGTGACTGCCCCAGGGCACACCCACACCAAGCCGAGTACCCACTCGGGCATGTTTGGCTCCTGCACAGCTTCGTACTAGTGCAAAAGTGGCTTTTGCTGAAGAGAGTGCACAGTTGTGGGTTATAGAGATGCCCTCCACCTGTGCAGCATTGAAACTGGGTGAAGGCAGCCATTACAAGCTTTCCGGGAGGTGACAGACTGGGAGCACTGCCTGGGGTGACAGAATCATCTCAGGATACCCCTGGCCCAGGCCAAGCAATCACTGCAGCCTCTACTGCTTCAGTGCCGCTCCTCTCTGGGGTGAAGTTGCCATTGGTGAGAGTGTGAAAAGAGCACACCGAGAGGAAACAGAACTAGCTCAGACACGGCCCCCAGGACTTCGGTTCTAGCACCTTGAAACTGCAATAAGCCGGTGATAGCTACCGAGCACAGGAGTAGCCCCAGCTCACATCAAAGTGATAGCCACCGAAACCTCCTGGGGGAATATGCGGCTCACGCTCACTTCAGGTCAAACTCTCCCACCAAAGATACTAGGCACACACAGACTCCACAGAGATATTCTCACACAGGGACACCACATCAAGACAAGGTAATTATTTCACATAGTCTCACACAGAGAGAGCATTAAGCAAACTGAGAAAATGGTGAAAAGCAACTTATAAAACAGATAGATAATTTACAATTTAAAGAGTTCAAGGTATTAGTAATAAAAATGCTAACAGAACTGAGGAAAATAATAAATAGGCGGAGTGAAAATTTTAACAAGGAAGAAGAAAAAATATATCAAAAAGAACCAGTCGAAGCTGAAGAATACAATAACTGAAACAAAGAAACATACTGGAGGGAATTAACAGCAAATCAAATGACACTAAGAAAGCATAAGTGATCTGAAAATTAGAAATTGATGCTGAATACACTGGAAAATAAAGCCTGGAGGTACTCCTTTTCCTATTTGGAACCAGTCTGTTGTTCCATGTCCAGTTCTAACTGTTGCTTCCTGACCTGCATACAGATTTCTCAAGAGGCAGGTCAGGTGGTCTGGTATTCCCATCTCTTTCAGAGTTTTCCACAGTTTCTTGTGATCCACACAGTCAAAGGCTTTGGATAATTAATAAAGCAGAAATAGATGTTTTTCTGGAACTCTCTTGCTTTTTCTATGATCCAGCAGATTTTGGCAGTTTGATGTCTGGTTCCTCTGCCTTTTCTAAAACCAGCTTGAACATCAGGGAGTTCACGGTTCACGTATTGCTGAAGCCTGGCTTGGAGAATTTTGAGCATTACTTTGCTAGCATATGAGATGAGTGCAATTGTGTGGTAGTTTGAGCCTTCTTTGGCATTGCCTTTCTTTGGGATTGGAATGAAAACTGACCTATTCCAGTCCTGTGGCCACTGCTGAGTTTTCCAAATTGGCTGGCATATTGAGTGCAGCACTTTCACAGCATCATCTTTCAGGATTTGAAACAGCTCAACTGGAATTCCATCACCCCCACTAGCTTTGTTCGTAGTGATGCTTTCTAAGGCTCACTTGACTTCACATTCCAAGTTGTCTGGCTCTAGATTAGTGATCACATCATCATGATTATCTGGGTCGTGAGGA
>SJYC01082340.1:0-27053 GCA_006408675.1 Madoqua kirkii | reverse complement strand
TAGCATCTTTCCCATAGTCAGTTGAAAATATGATGATCTAAAATATGCAATTGTTCTACTAAATAATGTCTGAACTTTATTACAACAAAGAAAAGATTTTTTTAATTAAAAAATTAAAAATACACTTGTAATATAATCAATATATTTTGACAAATATGCATATTTTATTAATCTTGTACTTTTATATTTGATTTCTATTTGAAAGACAAAATACCAGGTTCATTCTTTGGTTTTACACAAAGTGATCCTTTATGCTACAGAGAAGAGTTAAATACATTCAGCTGAAGCTGGAGAGAGTTTACGCACTGCCATGCACACAGCTAAGCAGAGGCAGGGCTCCGAGGACAACACTAACATAATTGGAAGATTTTTATAGAGTTGGCTGAAGAGCCTGACCCAGGAGTTAAATTGAGTAAGGATTCTGACCATATTAGATTTCTAATGACAATGAAGAAGAAGGCTGGGGCCAATGCTAAAGGAAGAAACTCATTCCTTAAACCTGCCACTTTCACCTTTTCCTTTTAACAGTCCATCAAAACCCCCATTCCAAACTTTTCTGCTCATGAAACTTTGCTTTGTTTTGATCTGAAGCTCAATTGCATCTCTTCTTGAAAGATTTATCATCTAGCCTAATTCCTAAGTAACAGTACTTGTTTATAATCATCTTTTCTTACTCCAAAGAGTATTCATATTTTGTTTATTTCTGCTATCTTTCCTAACACCCTTCTACATTGTAGTTTTGCCATTTTATCCTAACAAAAATCATTTTATGTTTTCCCAGAAAATTCTCATTTTTCTATTCGATTCTCTGAGTCTGAACTTATAAGCATGCAAAACATTAATTACTACAAGTTAACACCTTAATTCTTGAAATTCAGGCTGTTAATCTAAGGTAAGAGGCAAAAATCAAGTCAAAAAAGGTAATCATTCATGCATTTAAATTTTGTACCAATTTTTTCTTGAGTTAAATTATGTTGCTTACCGAAATTTCTATTTTTCATATAACTAGTGGATTTCTGAAGCTCCCTGTAGAAACTCTACACTTAATAAAGAGATGCTCTTATATTTAAATTATTTATAATTTTGAAAGAAAAGGACAGCTCATGCTTCCCATCTATTTTATCTTCTGGACTGAATCTGTTTAGACAGAGCTCCAGACACCAGGTTTCACTTCAGTTCATTCAGTCTTCTCTGACTCTTTCGACCCCATGGACTGCAGCACGCCAGGCCTCCTTGTCCATCACCAAATCCTGGAACTTGCACAAAATCATGCCCATCAAGTCAGTGATGCCATCCAACCATCTCATCCTTGGTCATCCCCTTTCCTGCCTTCAATCTTCCCCAGCAACAGAGTCTTTCCCAATGAGTCAGTTATTTGCATCAGGTGGACAAATTATTGGAGTTTCAACTTCAACATCAGTCCTTCCAATGAATATTCAACACTGATTTCCTTTAGGATGCACTGGTTGGATCTCCTTGCAGTCCAAGGGACTCTCAAGAGTCTTTTCCAACATCACAGTTCAAAAGAATCAATTCTTCAGCATTCAGCTTTCTTTATGGTCCAACTCTCACATCCATACATGACTACTGGAAAAACCATAGATTTGACTAGGTGGACCTTTATTGCCAAAGTAATGTCTCAGCTTTTTAATACACTGTCTAGGTTGGTCACAGCTTTTCTTTCCAAGGAGCAAGCATCTTTTAATTTCATGAGTGCAGTCACCATCTGCAGTGATATTGTCACCCAAGAAAATAGTCTGTCACTTATCTATTTACCATGAAGTGATGGGACCAGATGCCATGACCTTTGTTTTTTGAATGTTGAGTTTAAGCTAGCTTTTTCACTTTCCTTTTTCACTTTCCTCAAGAGGCTCTTTAGTTTCTCTTTGCTTTCTGCCATAAGGGTGGTGTCATCTGCATATCTGAGGTTATTGATATTTCTCTGCAATCTTAATTCCAGCTTGTGTTTCAACCAGCCCAGCATTTCATATGATGTATTCTGCACAGAAGTTAAATAAGCAGCATGACAATATACAGTCTTGACATGCCCCTTTCTCAATTTGGGATCACTCTGGTGTTCAGTGTCCGGTTCTAAATGTTGCTTCTTTACCTGCATCCAGATTTCTCAGGAATCAGGTAAGGTGGTCTGGTATTCCCATCTCTTGAAGAATTTTCAGCAGTTTGTTTTGATCCACACAGTCAAAGGCTTTGATATAGTCAATAAAGCATAAGTAAATGTTTTTATGAAACTCTTTTCTTTTTCTTTGATCCAACGGATGTTGGCAATTTGATCTCCAGTTCCTCTGCCTTTTCTAAATCCAGCTTCAACAGCTACAATTTCTCAGTTCACATACTCTTGAAGTTTAGCTTGGAGAATTTTGAGCATTACTTTACTAGCATGAGATGAGTGTAATATTGTGCAATAGTTTGAACGTTCTTTGGCATTGCCTTTCTTTCGGATTGGAATGAAAATTCACATTTTCCAGTCCTGTAGCCACTGCTGAGTTTTCAAAATTTGCTGGTATTTACAGCATCATCTTTTAGGATTTGAAATAGCTCAACTGGAATTCTATCACCTCCATTAGCTTTGTGGCTCACGTGACTTTGCATTCCAAGATGTCTGGCTCTAGGTGAGTGATCACACCATCATGGTTATATGGGTCATGAAAGCATTTTTTTGTATAGTTCTTCCGTGTGTATTCTTGCCACCTCTTCTTGATATCTTCTGCTTCTGTTAGGTCCATACTGTTTCTGTCCTTTATTGTATCTATCTGTGCATGAAATTTTCCCTTGGCATCTCTAAGTTTTCTGAAGAGATCTCTAGTCTTTCCCATTCTATTGTTTTCCTCTATTTCTTTGCATTGATCACTGAGGAAGGCTTTCTTATCTCTCCTTGCTATTCTTTGGAACTCTGCATTCAAATGGGTATATCTTTCCTTTTTTCCTTTAACTTTTGCTTCTCTTTTTTTCCTCAGCTATGTGTAAGGCCTCCTCAGAAAACCATTTTGCCTCTTTGTCTGAAACAACTAAACCTACTGGAAGTCACCACAGACAAGCATGGCTCCTGTCTCTCCAATTTTAATTGATTTCATTTTTCTATAAAAGGTGATTTATTGCTATTTCAGTAGAACATTTCATCCAGAAACTTCCTGGGTGTAGGGTCTTTATTGTCCTGATAAGTTTGTCTTTGCACAGTAGCTGAAAGTTCCTTGATTAGCTAGTAGTCTTTCAGTTATAAGCAGGGGAGACAATAATCAAAATGGCTTAAGAGACAGGGAAAATTACTGATCCATTTAACTGGGTTGTCTAGAGGCAGATCTGGGATTAAGGCTCAGTTGGATCCAGGTGACCAATAGCTATAAATAGAACTTTCTCTGATGTAGTTTATTAGCTTTACTTCTTTTTTCTCTTGACCTCATTCTTTTCTTCTCTTACTTGACATGTTTTCCTTTACTCTTTTTAGTCCAGGAAGATGAGTGCTGGAGGCTCCAACATGATTTCTTCCTATAACTACAATCGTCAAGGCAAGACATATTCTTTCTTATTGGCTCTACCAGAGAAGTCCAAGTAAGAATCTAATTATCTGACCTTGTTGCATGCCCAGTCATTGTTATGGGTTAGGTGGGGGTAGAAATTCTGACTGACGAGACTGCATTTCAAACCCATGATGATGTGACTGAGATACGAAGAAGGGGTGTCTTGCAATTGACCACCCTCAGGTCCACTTAGACTGTGAAAGGGGTCTCTCCAGAGGATGGGATGCCAGGCCAATAAATAAGGTGATCTATTATACAGAGCTCCTCAGTTTCCCAAGTCTTTGCACTGGTTTCTTCTTCTTTTTTTCTCTAGAGGATATCTTCCTTACATGTGATATATTTTCTTCCACTGTTGTTGTCTACTTGGAGTTTACCGTTATTTTATTAGGGTTAAAGGACCTCTTAACCTTTCTCCAATAGGTAAGTTCAAATGGGGAACGCTCAGGGGGTTCCTTGAGAATGTCTCTGTAAGAAAGTAACTGAATACAATAACATGATCTAAACTATTAGGATGATTAGTTGCTGATTTCCTAAGCATTTTCTCCAGGGCTGAAAAAGTATTTTGGGTAAAGCTTCAGCCTTTACTCAGATAGTGAGGGAGCCAAGCATTGCTGCTCCTAGGGGAACTCGTGGCATGGGCCACGACTTTAAGAACACGGGCTTGTGCCTTGGAAACCTAGCACAAGGACCAATAATATATTTCTCCTATCCTATAATGTCAACGTGGTGCGGCTCCAGTCATATCTGTGTTATGGGTTAGATTGTTGGTATGTATTTTAAAAAATTGGTCAGCCAGTCGTGTCTGACATCTTGTGACCCTATGACCTGCAGCATTCCAGCCTTCCCTGTCCTTCACCATCTCCTGGTGTTTGCCCAAACGCATGTCCATTGAGTCGGTGATGCCATCCAACCATCTCATTTTCTGTTGCCTCCTTTTAAAATTATTTTTCAAATAATTTAACTTATTTATTTGTTTTTGGCTCTCCTGGGTCTTGCCTGCTGCTTGGGCACCTCTCTAGCCGTGGGGGCTCCTCTCCAGTTGCAGTGTGTGTGCTTTTCACTGTGGCTCCTTTTGGAATGCAGCACAGGCTCTAGCGTGCACAGACTCCAGTAGCTGATGTGCATGGGCTCAGTAGTTTTGCTTCCTAGGCTTTAGCACAAAGGTCAATAGTCATGGGGCACAGGCTTAGTTGCTTTGCAGCATCTGAGATATTTCTGGACCAAGGATCAAACCCATGTCTCCCATGATGGCAGATGGATTCTTTCCTACCAAGCCACCAAGGAAGCCCCCTTGGTATATGTTGGTGGCATGACTATATATGTCCAGTACTGCCCTGCCAGTCACCCCCAGTGATGGCTGTGATGGGTTGTTTTGTGTATCAGTTTGACTGAGGCAAAGGTGCCCAGATTAAACATTATTTCTCAGTGTGCATGTGAGGGTATTTTTGGATGAACATTTAAACCAGAGGATTCAGTAAAGCAGGTTTCCCTCCCCATTGTGGGTGGACATCAGCAAATCCATGGAGGACCATTTCACTGTGGCTTCTCCTTTGTCCTTGAATGTGGGGTACCTTTTTTTTGGTGGGTTCCAGTGCCTTCCTGTCGATGGCTGTTCAACAGTTAGTTGTGATTTCATGCTCTGGCAGGAGAAGGTGAGTGCATGTCTTTCTGCTCTGCCGTCCTAATCTCCAGCATCTCTCTCCAATTCAAAATACTCAATAAAGGGATATGCCCACCAATGCTGCTGATATTGTTTTCTTATCACTATCATTACCATTATCATCATTGGGCTTCCCTGGTGGATCAGAAGTAAATAATCTACCTGCAATGCAGGAGCCGCAGGAGATGCGAGTTTGATCCCTGGGTAGGGAAGATCCCCTGAGGGAGAGCATGGCAAATCACTCCAATATTCTTACCTAGAGAATGTCACGGGTGGAAGAGCCTGGTGAGCCAGAATCCATAGGCTTGCAACGAGTCAGACATAACTGAAGCAACTTAGCATGCACCATCATTACTCATTATCATTTAATATACTAAGTGCTTTATAATACCTCATTTAATAGTCACAGGAGACTCTTAGAGGTAGGCAATATTTTCTTTATGCTACATTTAAGGAAAATGATAGGTTAAATAACTTTTAAGAGGTGACACATTTAGAAAGCAATAAAGTTAAATTGTATCAGTGCTCCTCTGTGAGCTTGTGTTTTTGCACTATGTCATATGATTTCCCTGGAAGCTGGTGTTCCAAGGATACACAGTGAAGTAAAGCCATATTGCCTCCGGGGACCTAGGATTAAATGGATTTAACAGTTTTCCTCATGTGTCCTTAATACTCCATTATAGTTCTGGAACTTCTCCCATCTAACTGGAATCAATATTCCATTCTTAGTAAATTTAAATCACATTTAAGGCAGACTTCTGGGCCTGTTTTCATTTAGTTCAGACTGTTCAAGCTCAAGATAAAATTAAGTCTGCTTTCAACAAGTTGAGTATTTGCTCCATGAGTACTCTGATTTTTTGATCCATAGTGTGTTCATCTTTTTGTTGCAAGAAGTTCCATTGAATTGGTAAAACAAAAGGAAATGTTCTATCTCACATAACAATAAACCTAGAAGTAGTGTGGATTCCAAGGTTGATCACTTTATCCTCCCTAGCCTTCAACTACACACAATAAGTGTTTCCTTGTTATTAGCAAAGTGGCTATAGCATTTGCAAGAGTTACCTCCAGAAATAACGTGATCTTGTGGAAGAAGAGACATGATCTCTCTGTATTATCTCTCTTAGGAGCAGTAGAATTTGTGAAACAAAGCTGAAACTCTCATGATAGTCTGGGTGCAATGATACTGAACACTGTCCCTTTCAACTTGTAGACTGGTTCTACCCAGGGAGATTCACAGCAAACCATAGATCTCACATATATAACTGTATAACAAAACTGTTAGCTGATATTACTGGAGTTCCAGTTCTACAGATGTAGAAACTGAGACTCATAGAGGGTAAGGGTCTACCCATTTGAAATTGCTAGCACACGAATGGGGTGTGAAGCCAATGGGCATGGATCAGCAGCTAATGATAGATTTGTTCCTTTTATTTTCAGACATGACTCATGAATACAAATTTTGTCCTTGACTCTATGGCCAGAATGAACTGCTGAAGATATGTGTGTGTGTGTGTGTGTGTGTGTGTGTGTGTGTGTGTGTGTGTAGATTTTCCTACCCTTTATTGACTAGCCTATTTCTAAAGTAGTGGTTCTCAACCCTGGCTGCTCATTATAATGAAAGCAAACAAAAATAAAATAAAACCACTGGGAAGATTTCAAAAATACTGGTGCCCCTGCCCTACCTCATAAAAATTAAATAAAAGTCTTTGGAAATGGGATATAGACTTAGGAAAAAAAAATAACTCCCCCAGGTGATTAATGTGCATCTAAGTTGGGAATCATAGTCTTAAAAATAAAATCTAAGCTGATATCTTGAGACATAAGACTCATCATGACCTGACTTCTCTTTCCTACATCACCAATGAATTTTTAGACTCTCTAGCCATGAATTTAAAAGATGCTTACTCCTTGGAAAGAAAGTTATAACCAACCTAGATAGCACATTAAAAAGCAGAGACATTACTTTGCCAACAAAGGTCCGTCTAGTCAAGGCTACGGTTTTTCCAGTGGTCATGTATGGATATGAGAGTTGGACTGTGAAGAAAGCTTGAGTGCCAAAGAACTGATGCTTTTGAACTAGGGTCCCTTGGACTGCAAGGAGATCCAACCAGTCCATTCTGAAGGAGATCAGCCCTGGGTGTTCTTTGGAAGGAATGATGCTAAAGCTGAAACTCCAATACTCTGGCCACCTCATACGAAAAGCTGACTCTTTGGAAAAGACTCTGATGCTGGGAGGGATTGGGGGCAGGAGGAGAAGGGGATGACAGAGGATGAGATGGCTGGATGGCATCACTGACTCGATGGACGTGACTTTGAGTGAACTCCGGGTGTTGGTGATGGACAGGGAAGCCTGGCGTGCTGCAGTTCATGGGGTCACGAAGAGTCAGACATGACTGAACAACTGAACTGAACCTAGTCCCCTTGGGGCTTTATACTCCAACCCCAACCTGTTTCTGAACAACTAAGTGTTCTGTGCTATCTCACAACCCTGAGTCTCTGCACATAACTATCTTTCTGCCTGAAATGCTTGTTCAACCACTACCTATCCCTCACCATAAAATTTGATGAACTCCAGTTCAGCCTAACATCATCTGGAACATCTTCCTGGACCCCTGCCTCATTAAGTAAATATAATCACTCTTTCTGCTGTGTTTCCTCGTTTTTCACTTACAAATCTGAAGGCAATATCAAAATCACATACCAAGTGAAGTGAAATGGAGTGTCATGTCTCCTCTTGTGGGCCATGAGTCTTTTAAGAACAAAGACTGGATTTTCTTATTTTTAGGTGCTTAGCATGATGCCTAGCACTTGGAAAACATTTTAAATGTCTGTTGAATTAATTTCCTTTATTGTTTTTCTCAATTTCAAGAAAATGTTTCCTTTTAATTATTATTTTATTTGCAAAAGACATTCTCCCTTGTAGGCATTCCTCATAAAAAATAGAGCAGAAGCATTTTTTTTTAATTTTATAATCTACCTGCACATAGTCCAAATATTTTTCTTACCATTTATGTGCAATCCAACAAGAGACTGTTGTGCTAACTTACCCTCTGATAGCTCCACTATAACAATGGAAAAATAATCACTCTTTCCTTTGGAAGAAAATCATGCTATTGCCAGTATAGCAATTTGATAAAAGTCCACTGTGTTCTTGTCTATCACATTTCAAGTTTAGGCTAGAAAATCTGACAGTCATTTTGTATTTAATCAGTGTAAGAAGAAAACAGGGCTGTCTGAGTACTGTGGAATGTTTTCTGTAATAGATCATTGAAAGTAACAATCTGATCTGGGGCTAGTCTGAAAAGACAAGTGAATATTGCCACAGATACATTACATTCAGAGTGTATATGGAAGTTAAGCAAAATTTTCTTATTCTTCCAGTCTAGCTTTCACAAGACACTACCAAACAGAGTAGAATCAGTATATCAAACTGAAAAAACTTGAGAAACTGTGAATCTAGATGGAATAAAAATCATTAAAAAAGATAGAAGGATTAATAACATGGAATGCATTCCTATGAAACATAGATTTAATTATATAGAAAGTAGGACTGAAGATGTTTTTATTGATCTTGGCAATAATTATTTGACTATGAAAACAAAAGCTCAAGCATAAAAGCAAAGACAACAAAAGCAAAAATAAGGAAGTAGGATTACATCAAAATTAAAGGCTCTGCATAGTAAAAAAAAAAAAAACAACAACAAACAGTTAACAAAATGAACATGCAGTCTACAGGATGGCAGAAAATATTTGCAAGCCATACATCTAATAAGGGAAAATATCTAAAATATATAAGGAGCTCAGCAGCAGAGCAGCAGCAGCATACAACTAAGGAGCCAAAAAAAAATCTAATTTAAAATGGGCAAAAGATGTGAACAGATATTTTTCCAAAGACGAAAGGCAAATGGCTACAGTTATATCAAAAGATGCTCAAGAGCAGTAATCATCAGAGAAATGCAAATTAAAACCACAATAAGATATACCCTTTATCTGTTAGGATCACTATTCTCAAAAATACAGGAGATTAAAAAGTGTTGGCAAGGAGTAGAGAAAAGTACATTGTTGGTACTGGAAGGTAAGTCACTTCAGTTATGTTCAACTCTGCGACCCTATGGACTGCAGCCCAACAGGCCCCCTTTTTCATGGGATTCTCCAGGCAAGAACACTGGAGCAGGTAGCTGTGCCCTCCTCCAGGGCATCTTCCTGACCCAGGGATTGAATCCAAGTCTCCTAAGTCTCCTGCATTGGCAGGCAGGTTCTTTACCACTAGCGCCACCTGGAATCCCACACTGTTGTGGGAATGTAAGGTGGTGCAGCCACTATGGAAAAGAATATGGAGATTCATCAAAAATTAAAGATTGGTCTTTCCTGGAGGACACTGAATAAGAAACTACCTGCCAATGCCAGGTACACAGGTTTGATCCCTGTCTAGGAAGATTCTAAGGAAGATTCTAAGTAGAGCAACTAAGACTGTGCACCACAGCTGCTGAGCCCACACTCTAGGAACCAGGAGCCACAACTACCAAGCCTGCTCACTGCAAGTGGAGAAAGCCCATGTGCAGTGATAAAGGCCCAATGCAACCAAAATAAAAAATGTATTTTTAAAAATTAAAGATCAAACTACCATGTGATCAAGCAATGCTGTTTCTGGGTATGCTTCTGAAGGAAATGAAATCAGTATCTTCAAAAAATATACTTACTGTCACATTCATGGCTATTTAGTGTACCCAAGATTGTGAACAGAAACAGAAACACTGTGTCTGTCAACAGCTGAGGACAAAGAAGGTGTGATTATATACTGTGATTAAAATGTGATTGTGTTACAAACACATACACACACTGACATATTTTATTCGACCATTAAGAAAAGGAAATCCTGCCATTTGTGACAACATGAATGAACTTTGAGAACATTACACTAAGTGAAATAGGCCAGAAACAAAATTCAAATTCCTTATGATCTTGTTCATATGTGGTATCTAAAAAAGTCAAACACATACAACCAGAATAAATTAACATAAAGTGATTACTAGGGGCTATCAGTTCAGTTCAGTTGCTCAGTCATGTCTGACTCTTTGTGACTCCATGAACTGCAGCATGCCAGGCCTCTCTGTCTATCACTAACTCCCAGAGTTTACCCAAACTCATGTCCATCGAGTCAGTGATGCCATCCAGCCATCTCATCCTCTGTCGTCCCCTTCTCCTCCTGCCTCCCCAATCCCTCCCAGCATCAGGGTCTTTTCCAATGAGTCAGCTCTTCATATGAGGTGGCCAAAGTACTGGAGTTTCAGCTTTAGCATCAGCCCTTCCAGTGAACATCTAGGACTGGTCTCCTTTAGGATGAACTGGTTGGATCTCCTTGAAGTCCAAGGGACTCTCAAGCGTCTTCTCCGACACCACAGTTCAAAAGCATCAATTCTTCAGCACTCAGCTTTCTTTATAGTCCAACTCTCACATTCATACATGACCACTGGGAAAACCACAGCCTTGACTAGATGAAACTTTGTGGACAAAGTAATGTCTCTGCTTGTTAATATGCTGTCTAAGTTGGTCATAACTTTCCTTCCAAGGAGTAAGCATCATTTAATTTCATGGCTGCATTCACCATCTGCAGTGACTTTGGAGCCAAGAAAAATAAAGTCTGATACTGTTTTCATTGTTTCTCCATCTATTTGATATGAAGTGATGGGACCGGATGCCATGATCTTAGTTTTCTGAATGTTGAGCTTTAAGCCAGCTTTTTCACTCTCTTCTTTTGCTTTCATCAAGAGGCTCTTTAGTTCTTCTTTGTTTTCTGCCATAAGAGTGGTGACATCTGGTATCTGTGGTTATTGATATTTCTCCCAGCAATCTTGATTCAAGCTTGTGATCCATCCAGCCCAGCGTTTCTCATGATGTACTCTGCATATAATTTAAATAAGCAGGATGACAATATACAGCTTGATGTACTCCTTCCTGAATTTGGAACCAGTCTGTTTTTCCATGTCCAGGTCTAACTGTTGCTTCTTGACCTGCATATAGATTTCTCAGGAGGCAGGTCAGGTGGTCTGGTATTCTCAACTCTTGAAGAATTTTCCACAGTTTGTTGTGTTCCACATAGTCCAAAGCTTTGTTATAGTCAATAAAGCAGAAGTAGATGTTTTTCTGGAAAAATATGGCTTCTCAGGTGGCGCTAATGTTAAAGAACCGACTTGTCGATGCAGGAGATGCAAGAAAAGTAGGTTCAGTCTCTGGGTGAGGAAGACCCCATGGAGGAGGCCATGGCAGCTTATTCCAGTAACCTTGCCTGGAAAATACCTTGGACAGAGGAGCCTGGCAGTCTATAGTCCACAGTGTCGCAAAAAGTTGGACAAGACTGAAGCAACTTAATATATATACAAATATGTGTGTCTCTCTGACTGTCTATGTGTCTGTAAACAGAGAGAGAGAGAGAAATTTCTTACAGTATAGGAATTGCCTCATGTGACTGTGGAGGCTAAGACCAAAATTTGTATATTAGGTCAGTTGACTAGAGAGTCACAAAGTTAACGCTGCAGTTTAATTCAAAAGCAGCCTGCTGGCAGAACTCTCTTTCCTTTGGTGAACAGTCTTTTTCCATCAAGTCTTTCAAATGATTAGATAAGGCCCACTCACTCATAATCTCATCTGAAAAATATCTTCATAGAAACTTCTAGCATCAGTTCAGTTGCTCAGTCATGTCTGACTCTTTGATCCCAAGGACTGCAGCATGCTAGGCTTCCCTACCCATTACCAATTCCTGAAGCCTACTCAAACTCATGCCTATTGAGTCAGTGATGCTGTCCAACCATCTTATCCTCTGTCTTCCCCTTCTCCTCCCTCATTCAATCTTTCCCAGCATCAGGTTCTTTTCCAATGAGTCAGTTCTTTATTCAGGTGGCCAAAATATTGGAGTTTCAGCTTCAGCATCAGTTCTTCTTCTAGAATAATAATCAACTAAATAGCTGGATGCATCCAGATTAACATACAAAATTAATCATCACAAATAATATTGGTGAAATGTAAAATTAATTAATTAGTTAATCAAATATAATCACATTCACTCAGAGGATATAGTTCAAAACATATAGTGGAAAAGAATGATATTGAGGTTGTTCCAAAATCTGCTTTCTTCCTCACATTAGCACCAAGAGATGCAATGAGCTGACAGACACCCTGGAAAAATAGTTAGGGTTATTACCTTGGCCGCTATGTTCTAATTAGGTGGACCAGCTGGCTCTTTGCCCTCCCTGACTTGAGCTGAGCAATGAGCAGCAGTAATATTGCTCACAGATTACAGCTCTGCAAGGACACAATGTGGGAAGAGGAGCACAGAGTGTTTGGAGAGGTAGAGGTCACAAACTCCTAGGAGTCAAGCAGAGGTACAGCAGACTTAGTGGCCCATCTTTACTTTGCCATGATCACATAACCAGCATCTAGCAAAAGGAAAACAGGAATTCTTAAATCCAGAGATAAAATGACAATCAAAATCACCAGCCATTTGAACAAGATATGTAAGGAACTGTAAAGAGAGCAGTTGACTAAAGAACAGAATGTCAAGGTATAACGTGACATGGTATAACCATGGAGCATTAAGAAAGATCATGCAGGCCTTTGTAAGCCAAGAAAATTTTTAAACTTCATCCTAAGGGAAACTGAAATTGTTAAAGCATTTTCAGATTTAATATAATGATGAATTAGAAAACAAAACAGATTATATGGCCACCAGTGCTACTAGATTGGGAAAACTTTTCATTTTCAGTTATGATAGACTTGGTAACCAAACCAAACTTTCCAGTGGTTACTAGTGAGGAAAGGGAAAGGGAGGGAGATAATATAGGCAGAAAGGATTAAGAGGTACAAACTATTAAGTATAAAATAAGTTATAATGATTTATTGTACAACACAGGGAATAAAGCCAATATTTTATAATAACTATAGGAGTATAACCTTCAAATATTGTGAATCACTGTTTTATACACCTATAACTTATATTGCAAGGCAACTATACTTCAGGTTTTTTTTTTTAAGTTCTAGATAGAATATAAGTCATCAAATAAACTGGAAAAATGTATGCAACAATGAAGTTAAATTCACACGAAGTCAGGAATCCAGATAGATAAAGAAACATAGAAACAAACTTTTGGTCTGAGTTCAATTGAAACTACAGAATTCTACTTTATTCATCATTCTTCTTGAACACAGGCAAAATAAGACAGGGCAAGACTAATCAAAATAAAGAAGATAACAGGAGACTCAAAACTTTCAAAGCTGGTAGTCCAGTAGGGACACTCTCAGTATTAGGGTAGATTCAAAATAAACTCATCTCCTCCTGATTCCTCTCTTGTTAAGGATAACTACCTGTTTCAACCATGACACTGAGTAAAGGAGGGAAAGATCCTTGTAAAATGTGACATAAACTGACTCTCTCAGGAATTTATACCTCAAATTATCATGCCTGGGTAAAGCAAAATACTTCAGTGGTGATTTTACTTAAAATGATTCTACACAAGTGGTACCTCTATCTGCCAGAGAAGTAAAGCAAAACTGCATTGAAGTAAACTGTCTTTATCCTACATGTCAAAGAATTCCCACGAAGATACAATGAAAGTGCACAGTTCACAGAAAAAATTAATAAAAATAAATTACTAGACTCTAAATAAAGCAAGCAATCTTGAGTGAAAACCAACCAAAATAACAAACAATTGAAACAGATTAGCAGAGAATATGGACAAGTTTTGCTTACTTAAGTGTCAATGCAGGGAACAGGAAACTAGAATGACAGAAAAAAAATGAGCACCCCAGGCTGGAAGGTGTCTGATATGCCACTGGAGCAGAGTGGAGGGCAATTACTAACATCTCCAGAAAGAATTAGAGCAGCTGGGCCAAAGTGGAAATGAAGCTCAATTGTGGATATGTCTGGTGGTGAAAATAAAGTCTGATGCTGTAAAGAACACTTATGCATAGAAATATGGAATATTAGGTCCATGAATCAAGGTAAATTGGATGTGGTCAAGCAGAAGATGGCAAGATTGGATATCAAATGCTTAGGAATCAGTGAACTAAAATGATAGAAACAGGAGAAATTAATTCAGATGACCATGATATGTACTACGGTAGGCAAGAATCCCTTAGATGAAATGGAGTAGCCCTCATAGTCAACAAAAGAGTCCAAAATGTACTTGGGAGCAATCTCAAAAATGACATAATGATCTCAGTTTGTTTCCAGGGTAAACCAATCAATATCACAGTAATCCAAACATATACAACCACTTATGCCAAAGAATCTGAGGTTGATTAGTTTTATAAAACCCTACAAGACCCTTTACAACTAACACTGAAAAAGATATCCTTTACATCATAGGGGATTGGAATTGAAAAGTAGGAAGTCAAGAGTTACCCAGAATAACAGGTAAGTTTGTCCTTGGAGTACAAAATGAAGCAGAGCAAAGTTGAACAGGGTTTTGTCAAAAGAACGTACTGGTCATAGGAAACACCTTTTTCTATCAAACCAAGAGATAATTACACATGGACATCATGAGATGAACGATACCAAAATCAGATTGATTTTATTCTTTACAGCTGAAAATGGAGAAACTCCATACAGTCAGCAAAAACAAGACCTGGAGCTACAGCAGCTTAGATCATGAACTCTTTTTCTTTGTTGATGTTTTTAGTAGAAACATTTACTTTAATTAGAGGATAATTACTTTACAGTACTGTAGTGGTTTGCCACACATTGACATGAATTAGCCATGGGTGTACATATGTTCCCCATCCTGAATATTCCTCCCACCTCCATCCCAATCCCATCCTTCAGCGTCATCCCAGTGCACCAGCCCTGAGCACCCTGTCTCATGCATTGAACCTGGACTGGCGATCTGTTTCATATATGATAATATACATGTTTCAATGTCATTCTCCCAGATCATGAGCTCTTTATTGAAAAATTCAGGCTTAAATTTTGAAGAAAGTAGGGAAAACCACTAGGCCAGTGAGATATGACCTAAATCAAATCCCTTATGATTATACAGTGGAGGTGATGAATAGATTCAAGGGATTAGATCTAATACAGTGCCTGAAGAACTATGGATGAAAGTTTACAACATTGTACAGGAGAGGAAAAAGGAATGCAACAAGGCAAAGTGGTTGTTTGAGGAGGCTTTACAAACAGCTGAGGAAAGAAGAGAAGTGAAAGGCAAAGGGAAAGGGAAAGACATACCCAACCGAACACAGAGTTCCAGAGATGAGCAATGAGAGATAAAAGGCTTTTTTAAATGAGCAGTGCAAAGAAATGGAGGAACACAATAGAGTGGGAAAGACCAGAGAGCTCAAGAAAATTGGAGATATCAAGGGAATATTTCATGCAATGATGGGCACAATAAAGGATAGAAATGGTAGGATTATAACAGAAGCTGAAGAGATTAAGAGGAAGTGTCAAGAAGACAAAGAACTATATAAAAAAAAATGTTTTAATGACCCAGATAACCATGATAGTATGACCACTCACCTAGACTCAGACATCCTGGGGTGTGAGGTCAAGTGGGCCTGAAGAAATATTAATATGAACAAATATAGTGGAGATGAAGGAATTCCAGCTGGGCTATTTCAAATCCTAAAAGTTATGCTGTTAAAGTGCTGTACTCAATACGCACTCAAATTTGGAAAACTCAGCAGTGGCCACAAGACTGGAAAGGGTCAGTCTTTTTCATTCTAATCCCAAAGAAACACAGTGCCAAAGAATGTTCAAATTACTGTACAGTTGCACTCATTTCACATATCAGTTAAATTATGCTCAAAATTCTTCAAGTTAAGCTTCAACTGTACGTAAACTGAGAAATTCCAGATCTACAATTTGGGTTTAGAAAAGGCAGTGGAAACAGAAACTAAATTGCCAGCATTATTTGGATCATGGAGAACAGAAGTGAATTCCACAAAAATATCTATTTCTGCTTCATTGAATACACTAAAGCCTCTGACTGTGTGGATCACAACAAACGGGAAAAATTCTTAAAGAGACTGGAGCATCAGATCACCTTACATGTTTCCTGAGAAACTTGTATTCAGATCAAAATGCCAAGAGTTAGAACTGGATCTGGAAACATGGACTGCTTCAAATTGGGAAAGGAAGACAAGGCTATATATTGGTATCCTGCTTATTTAAACTATATGCAGAGTACCTCTAGTGAAATGCCATGCTGGATGTAGCACAAGCTGGAATCAAGATCGCTGGGAGAACTATCAATAACCTCAGATATGCAGATGATACCACTATAATGGCAGAAAGGAAAGAGAAACTAAAGAGCCTCTTGATGTGGGTGAAAGAAGAGAATTTTAAAAAATGGCTTGAAACAACCTTCAAAAAACTGAGATCATGGCATCTGGTTCATCACTTCGTGGTATATAGAAGAGGGAAACGTGGAAAGTGACAGACTTTATTTTTCTTGGGCTCCAAAATCACTGCAGATGGTGAATGCAGCCATGAAATTAAAAGATGCTTGCTTTTTGGAAGAAAAGCTATGACAAGCCTAGACAACATGTGAAAAACAGAGACAGTACTTTGCCAACAAAGGTCCATCTAGTCAAAGCTATGATTTTTCCAGTAGTCATATATGAATGTGAGAGTTGGACCATATAGAAGGCTGAGCACCAAAGAACTGAAGCTTTCAAACTGTGGTGCTGGAGAAGGCTCTTGAGAGTCCCTTGGACTGCAAGGAGATCAATTAAATCAATCCTGAAAGAAATCACTCTGAATATTCTGGAAGGACTGATGTTGAAGCAGAAGCTCCAGTACTTTGGCCACTTGGTACAAAGAGCTGACTCATTGGGAAAGACCCTGATGCTTGGAAAGATTGAGGGCAGAAGGAAAAGAGGGTGACTGAGCATGATAAGGCTGGTTGGCATCCCTGAGTCAATGGACATGATTTTGAGCCAACTCTAGGAGACTGCAGAGGACAGAGGAGCCTGGCTTGCTACAGTTTATGGGGTGGCAGAGCTGGATATGACTTGGCAACCAAACAACAATCAGGTAGAAATCAAAAAAAAAACCAAACCTCATATTTGACATAATTAATAGAGCACTGAAACAGAAAAAAATTTTTAAGTTCATAAAATGGAAAATATAGCAGAAAAATAAATCTTCACTGTCACAAAAGAGCCTAACAGATGGAAAATCTGAGAGATTGACATACAGAGGGGATTGAATTAGAAATGCTCATATGTATTGTCCAGATCCCCAGAAAAAGACTAGGGTAGAGGCAATAAGAGTTGCTGAGAATTTTCCAAATCTAATAAAAGACATTAATTCACAAATTCAAGAAATTTGATAATTTCCTGATAGGATAAAACAAGCCTGCATTTAGGCACTTGTAATGAAAGTACTGAACATTAAACCTAAAGATATATTCAAAAAACATGCAAGAATATACTTTTTAAAATGATAATAGGTTGAGAATTGACTTATCAGTAGCATCACAATGGAAGGGAAGATATATTGAAATAAAATCTTTGATATCTTAGAGAAAATAACAATCTGCAGTACTTTACTGGATGCTTCTGGTGATTGCATATCAGCTTATGGTAAGTCAAGACTTCTTACAAAGACAATTAGAAAGACATAATAAAGTAAAACAAAAATCTGTTCAAAGTTTTCTAAGACCTACTCAGACAGCAAGGAACTCACTGATCAAGATCAGAGAAGTTATCTTGACATCTCCTGTCACTGTTTTTACTGAGTGCATTTATTTTTTTTAGATGATAAGAGACTAAGAAGCTGAGCAGAGCTCTCAGTGGTCTTATAGCGGAAACGTAGAGCTCAGGGCCAGAAGGAATGTGGGCCCTGATAAACACCCTAAACTGTCTTTTAGAATTCCCAAAGGTCTACATTCTAACAATAGGCATAAATTAGAATTAAAACACAAACCCTGAAGCATAGCTTGGGAAGAGCTTTAATTTTTAATTAAATTGAAACAACATATTTCAACATTAACTGCTTGACATAAGAAAGTAAAAAGAAAGAAAGTAAGTATAGTGGTCATCTGACTAAAATTCCAGTCCATTTTAGTTTCACTGATTCCTAAAATGTCAATGTTCACTCTTGCCATCTCCTGCTTGACCACTTCTAATTTGCTATGATTCATGGACCTAACATTCCAGGTTCCTATGCAATATTGCTCTTTACAGTGTTAGACTTTACTTCCATCACCAGTCACATCCACCACTGGGCATTGTTTTCGCTTTGGCTCTGTCTCTTCATTCTTTCTGGAGTTATTTCTCCACTCTTCTTCAGTAGCATATTGGGTACCTACTGACCTGGGTAGTTTGTCTTTCAGTGTCCTATCTTTTTGCCTTTACATATTGTTCATGGGGTTCTCAAGGCAAGAATTCTGAAGTATATTGCCATTCCCTTTTCCAGTGGACCACATTTTGTCAGAACTCTCCACCATGACCCATCCATCTTGGGTGGCCCTACACGGCATGGCTCAAAGTTTCATTGAGTTAGATGATGCTGTGGTCCATGTGATCATTTTGATTAGCTTTCTGTGATTGTGGTATTCTTTCTGTGTCCTCTGACAGATAAGGATAAGAGGCTTATGGAAGGTTCCTGATGGGAGAGATTGACTGTGGGGGAAGCTGGGTAAACTGGGTCTTGCTCTGATGGGCAGGGCCATGCTCAATAAATCTTTAGTCCAAATTTCTGTTGGTGGGCGTGTCTGTATTCCCTCCCTGTTGTTTGACCTGAGACGAAACTATGGTGGAGGTAGTGAAGATAATGGTGACTTCCTTCAGAAGGTCCCAAGCAGGCACTGCTG
Organism: Madoqua kirkii; assembly: GCA_006408675.1. Classification (NCBI taxonomy): domain Eukaryota; kingdom Metazoa; phylum Chordata; class Mammalia; order Artiodactyla; family Bovidae; genus Madoqua; species Madoqua kirkii. The sequence goes on along the minus strand of SJYC01082340.1, from coordinate 8,049 downwards.
CATTCAGGGTCCTGACCCTGGAGCAGGCCACCACAGACCCACGACTCCCCTGGGGACTCCTGGACACTCACAGGCAAATCTGGGTCAGTCTTTTGTGGGGTCACTGTTCCTTTCTCCTGGGTTCTGGTGAACACAAGATTTTGTTTGTACCTTCCAAGAGTCTGTTTCCCCAGTCCTGTTCTTGGGAGCACATGTACACCTGTGGCAGATATATGTTGATGAATGGCAAAACCAATACAATATTGTAAAGTAATTAGCCTCCAATAAAAAAAAATAATAATTAAAAAAGAGGAAGTTCTGTAATCAAATACCCCTGCCCCCTAAAGTCAAATTCTCCTGGGGTTCTCAGTCCCTTTGCCAGATCCCCAGTTTGGGAAATCTGTTGTGGGTCCTAGAACTTTCTTAACAGTGCAAAATTTTCATTGATATAATTGTTCTGCAGTTTGTGGGTCATTTGCTTGGTTGCTGTATGGTGGGTTAATGATGACCTCCCCCAAGAGGGCTTATGTCACAGGCTATGTGACCCAGGGAGCTGCACCCAGAGCCTCTGCCCCTGCAGCAGGCCACTGATGACCTGTACCTCTGCAGGAGACTCAAACACGGGTCTGGCACAGTGTTTGTGGGGTCTTTGGGTCCTGGTGTGTACAAGGTCATTTTTGAACCTTCCGAGTCTCTGGCAGGTATGGGGTTTGATTCTAAACTCAATTTCACCTCTCCTACCATCTTGCTGGGTCTTCTCCTTTGCCCTTGAATGTACAGTATCTTTGTGTGTGGGGGGGAGGGGGATCCAACGTTCTCCTGTTGATGGCTGTTCAATAGGAGATGAATGTTGTAATTTATCGAGTTGTAATTTTGGAGTTTTCACAGGAGAATATGAGCACATGTGCGGGGGCCATGCCGCAAAAAGAGAGAGGCCGTGGAACTTCCCTCAGCAAGGCCAAGGGGTCCCGAGGAGAGGTGAGCCTGCTGTCCGCCAACCCAGCCCGCCGGCGAGCGAGAGACAATCAGACGCGACAGGAGTTCTGTCTGAGCAGTTCCGCTTTATTGTCATAAGGTCTTGGTTTAAAAAGGCAAGCAGGGGTGGGGGGGTTTACGGGGGACTTTCCATAGTTCTACCAATTGAGTTAAAGGTCAGATTACCATGCGCTTACATCATGACAGGCGTCTATGGTGATCATGCATTGTCCATGAGCATGGAAATCAAGAGGGCCAATCAAAAATTTTGACAAACAACATAGACCGTGTTTTCACTCCTTCCTGCAGGCGCCACCTTAGCTTCTAACCGCTCTGCGTGTGTTTTCTTTAAGCCCAAGCTTAGCATGTTACTCTTATGCCCATAGAGGTTTCTCCACCTGGGGCACCACACACATGTCCTTCTACTCCACAAACTTGCCAGAGTCTTGGGCTTCCCTGGAGGCTCAACTGGTAAAGAATCAGTCTGCAATGCAGGAGACCTGGGTTCAATCCCTAGGTTGGAAAGCTCCCCTGGAGAAGGGAAAAGCTGTCCGCGCAGTATTCTTGTCTGAAGAATTCTAATCTGTGGGTAGCAAAGAGTCAGACACAACTGAGAAATTTTCACTTTCAGCCCATAAGACTATTTCAAAAACCAGCCAAATATAGGATGAAGATAACTTAATATTTCAAATGAGTGACTTCATCAGTATGTTCCTCAGTTGTATCTGTATTTTTTCTCATAATTCATTGTATTTTTCCTGATCATACATGTGTGTTTTCTTTCCCAATAATTACTTGAATGCACATAAGAGGCAGAAACTTATGAAATACCACTCATGCTCTAAGCCTGAGGGCAGAAGAAATAATTTGAAAAGTGCCTGGATCAGACTCACTTGCTAATTTTGGAGAGCATTCTGTAGAGGTATAAGGAAACCAAGACTCATACTCAGAACATAGGCACAGGCAGCAGCAATTTCAGGGAGCTCATTATACAATTTAGGAATCACCATTTCAGAGACCTGCCTCTAGCTTATTAGTGCTTTGGTCAGGGCCAGCCAATAGGCAACAGTCCTTGGAAGCCTGGGGCCAAGCAGATAACTGCATGAATATAGCCCCATGAGCCAGAATACAGGCTGAATAGACTCCCCTGATCACCCCAGTCTTCCAAGACACAATACTATACAACAAAGGACCCAAGACCTGGACCCACCCACCAGCAAACCAACACTAGCTCCAAGACCTGCAGGGCCCCAAAACCAGAGACCCTGGGCTATATCTCTACCCACTAACTGGTGGAAACCAGTCCTGGGACTACCACAGCCCCACAGCCAGCCACTCTGTGATTTGACCCTACCAACCAGTGAACCAAGATTGGTCCAGGACTCAGTCTCCCACACCAGCTGGCTCACACTTGCAGGTCCCAGAGTGAGAGAACTCAAGTCCTGGGTTCCACCTGGTTCCTAGTCCCACCCACCAGAGAGCTTGTGAAAGCCCTGGGATCTGGTATCAGTTAACAATGTGGGGGGGACTAGTCCTGTTACCCCATGAAAATGTGTCCCACCCACCAGCAGGAGACCCTGCTACAAGTCATCCTAGGGCCCTCAGCAAGCTGTCAGTTACCAGTCATACCCATCAGCAGGCCAGTACAAACCCAGGCCCTGGCCCTACACACAATAGGCAACACCAGCTCTGGAACCCCTGGCCTGTAGTCAACTATCCTGTAACTCAACCTTGCACACCAGTGGGCTGACTCTAGGACTAGGACTCCCTGGGTCATGCAGCCAGATACCAGGACATAGCCCCACTCACTGTTAGTTGGCAGCCTCCATGCTACATAGGATCTAGCAAACAGTGATGCCCACCAGCCTGCCCACAACAGTCAGCCCTACTATAATAGGAGGGTCCGTAAAGATATTCTTAGAGCATATAGGTCTGGCTAGCAGAGGAGAGTGTAAGGCATTTCCTACATAAGACCACTTTTGCAAGATCAGGCAGTGTAACCAACCTACTAATTTCATAGAAATAAAACTACTTAATTAGGCAAAATGAAGCAAAAGAATGTCTTCCAGACGAAGGAATAAGAAAAATTCCCAGAAGAAGAGCTAAGTGAAGTGGAGATAAGCAATCTACCAATAAAGGGTTCAAGGTAAGATCATAAACATGCTGAAAGAACTGCGGAGAAGGAGGAATGAAAACAGTGAAAAATTTAACAAGGGGAAACTATAAAAATGAACCAAACAACACCGAAGAATACAATAAATGAAATTAAAAATACACTAGAAGGAATCAAGAGTACATTATATGAGGAATGGATGAATGAACTGGAAATCACACAAGGTGAGCAGAAAAAAGAATTTTTTTTAATGAGTTTATTACAAGAGACCCCTTGGACAACATCAAACATATTAACACTTTAAATATAAAGATACACACCTGCTAAAGTCAGAGGATGTGAAAAGATCCAAGTGAAAATGAATGTCAGGGTAGCCAATCTTGTTATCAGACAAAATATACATTAAAATAAAGTCTGTATTTAAGTATGATGTCTTCTTTATCCTTTCCTCTGTCTATCAAGACATCTAGGCTGCTTTCATGTCTTGGTATTGTAAAAATGATGCAATAAACATTGGATGCCTGTATCCTTTCTGATCATGTTTTCCTCTGGATATATGCCTAGGAGTGAGATTGCAAGATCAAATGATAAGTCTATTTTTAGTGTTTTGTTTTTTTTTTAAAGGAATCCCCATACTGTTCTTCATTATGGTTACACCGATTTCTTTTCCTACCAGCAGTGTAAGAGGGTTCCCTTCTCTCCACATCCTCTCCAGCATTTACTATTTATGGACTTTTTGATGACAGTCATTCAGCTGGTATGAGGTGATATCGCTTGTAGTTTTGATTTGAATTTCCCTAATAATTAGTGGTGTTTAATGTCTTTTCATGTGCCTATTTGCCATCCCTATGTCTTCTTTATAAAAATGTCTATTTAGGTCTTCTGCCCATTTATTCGTTGGAATATTATTCAACTGTTAAAAAGAATGAAATAATGTCACTTGCAGTAACATGGATGGACCTAGAGATTGTCATACTGAGTGAAGTAAGTCAGAGAAGTATCATATGATATCACTTATATGTGAAATGTAAAAAGAAATGATGCAAATGTTTAACTTACAAAACAGAAAGAGACTCACAGGCTTAGAGAACAAACTTATGGTTGCTGACGGGGGGAGGGATAGTTAGGGAGTTTGGGATGGACACACTACTAAATTTAAAATAGATAACATAAAATAAATAAATAAATAAAATAGATAACAAATTGATACCTACTATATAGCATATGGAACTCTGCTCAGTGTTATGTGGCAGCCTTAAGGGGAATTTGGAGGGGAATGGACACATGTGTGGCTGAGTCCCTTCACTGTTCACCTGAAGCTATTACAGTGTTGTTAATTGGCTATACCCCAATAGAAAGTTATGACCAACCTAGACAGCATGTTAGAAGGCAGAGACGTTACCTTGCCAACAAAGGTCCATCTAGTCAAAGCTATGGTTTTTCCAGGAGTAATGTGTGGATGTGAGAGTTGGACTATAAAGAAAGCTGAGTGCTGAAGAATTGATGCTTTTGAACTGTGGTGTTGGAGAAGACTCTTGAGAGTCCCTTGGACTGCAAGGAGAGCCAATCGCTCAATCCTAAAGGAAATCAGTTCTAAATATTCATTGGAAGGACTGATGCTGAAGCTGAAACTCCAATACTTTGGCCACCTGATGCGAAGAGCTGACTCATTTGAAAAGACTCTGATGCTAGAAAAGATTGAAGGCAGGAGAAGGGGACAACAGAGGATGAGATGATTGGATGGCATTACCAACTCAATGGATGTGACTCTGAGTAAACTCTAGGAGTTGGCAATGGACAGGGAGGCCTGGTGTGCTGTAGTCCCTGGGGTCGCAAAGAGTCGGATACAATTGAGCAATTGAACTGAATTGAACTGATACTCCAATAGAAAATAGAAATTTAAATTAAATAGAAAACAAAAACAAATGCACTTCATGAATCAGTTCCTATTTGTCCCTGAAACAAATACTACTCCAAACAGCACTGCAAAGAACCTTTAACACCAGGCCTACTCCAGCTAAGTTATCCTTACCTCCAATACTCAGATCCTCCAGTGAATAAGTTTACCTTCTCCTTGATCCAGATTGATAGGAGAAAAGTGTCATTCACTTTTTCATGTCATGAAGCACTTATGTCCTGTGTCAAGGCTGGATCAAAAAAGTCTCCACAACCTGGCCTAGACTTCATCATTGAAGCACATTCCAACAAGAAGTGGAGATCTTGTCTCTCCCCTGAGCTGCTTCTGTTGCTGTGTTGCTGCCTTTGTTTACTATTTGTTTACAAGCACTTGGAGGTCTAGCAAGTGAATCAACAAATGGCCTTCCCTTTCCTGTGGCTTGCTGTCATGCCCTGAACCTTGTGCAGCCTCTGGCATGATAGCAAGCAAAGCCACTTCAGCAGCCTACTTCCTCAAAGCCAGTGATCTGAAAGAGCCTATAAAAGCTCAACTGGATTAGGTGCCATCGAAGGCAATGAGATTGCAACTCAGTGGGGATTTTGACAAGGATGTCACTTTATCTCCTAGTCAATCAAAGGAAAGAGTTCCACAGAGAACCAAGGGGCTGGCTAAGAGCTGAGTCATAGTTTCATTAACTCCACTGTTCTCCATGAACTTTGGACCTGCTCCAAAAGGACAGAGAAACATGCAAGAACATAATGAGAAATAATAAACTGGAGCTGCCAGTCAGAAGGCAGGAGGAACGTGATTGTGATTGTCAGATACATGCACAAAATAGTAATAATAATAGGATGGGGGAAATTTTTGGAGGTGATGGATATGTTTATGGCATAGAACGTGGTGATGATTTCTTTATGCTCTTCCTGTTATACACATTAAATATCCATACCACTCTTTGTATGTTAATCAGCCCTCAATAAAATGTTTGTTAAAAAGAAAAAATAAAACCTATAATAAGAGACAAAGCAAAGCATTGTATAATGAGAAAGGCTCAAGTCAAAGGATATAACAATTATAAATACATATATACAGCCAACATATGAGCATCTAAAGACATAAAACATATATTCACAAAAAAACAACAGGGAAATTGATAGTAATACAATAATACAAAGAAATCTAATACTCCACTTACATCATTGAACAGGCTATCCAAACTAAAAATTAATAAGGAAACACTGGCCTTAAATAACATATTAAACCAGGAAGATTTAATACATATATCCATAATCCAAAAGCAGTTGAAGAGAAATTCTTTACAAGGGTGCATAGAACATACTCCAGGATAGACCATATAATTGGCCACAAAATAAGTCTCAGCAGATTTAAGGTTGAAATCATATTAAACCTCTTTTCTGATTACAGTGCTATGATACTAGATATGAGCCACAAGAAAAAGTCTACAAAAAAGACAAATACTTCAAAACTTCAAATAAATAGCATACTACTGAACATTCAATGGGCCACCAAAGAAATCAAAGAGTATATTAAAAAATACATGCAAAATGAAAATGGAGACACAATGATCCAAATTCCATATAGCAAAACAAAAGCAGTTCTTGGTGGAAATTTTACAGTGATACTAGCCTACTTTAGGAAACAAGAAACACTGCAAATAAACAACACAACCTTATATCTAAAGAGAAAAGAAACGAAAAATAAACAAAACTCTAAGTCAGTGGAAGGCAAACTGAAAACAGAGCAGAAAATAATTTTTTTAAATAGCTAACATCAATGAAATTAAGAGCTGATTCTTTGAAAAGATAAACTTGATAAACCTTTATAAAGACTCATCAACAAAAAAGGAGAGAGCACACTAATAAAGTCAGAAATAAAAAAGAAGTCGAAATTGACACCACACAAATACAATCATAAAACTTACTATAGAAAATTATACAGAAATAAAATGGACAAGTGTAAGAAACAAATAATATAGAAAAATAAAGTCTCCCCAAATTAAATCAAGGTTGGATGAAGACATCCAAAAGATAGATTATCAGTAATGTTGAATCAGCAATCAAAACCTACCAATAAACAAAAGCCCAGAACTACCTGGCTTCACAGATTAATAATACCAAATACTTAAAGGAGAGATAACACCTATTCTTCTCAAACTATTCTAAAAACTGGAAAAGAGAAATAGTCTCTGAACTCATTGTTCAGGGCAAGCATCATACTGAATAGGAAAACCCAAAGACACTACAAAAAAAGAGAAAATTACAGACCGATTATCATTAATGAACATAGATTGTTGCTGTTTAGTCGCTAAGTTGTACCTGACACTTTTATGACCCCATGGACTGTGCTCCGCCAGGCTCCTCCTCCTGGGATTGCCCAGGCAAGAATCCCGTAGCGGCTTGCCATTTGCTTCTCCACGGCACCTTCCCAACCTAGAGATTAGAAACCCATGTCTCCTGCATTGACTGGTGGATGCCTTATCTTTGAGCCACCTGGGAAGCCTAAAAGAACATAGATACAATAGATGAAAGCAAAATATTAACCAGGAAAATTCAGGAGTGCATTAAATGATCATCCACTTTGGTGAAGTGAGATTTAGCATAAGGATGCCAGAATGGTTCAGTATCTACAAATCAACCGATGATACTTTACAGTAACACACTGAAAAACAGCATCAAATGATCATTCCAGCAGTTGAAGTAAACCTTTTTAACAATACTTAACAATCATTTCTGATAAAAATCTCAAAAAAGTGGGTATAGAGGGAGCAATATATAAAGGCCGTATACGAAAAATTATTTCCAAAATTATACTCAATAGTAAAAACAGAAAACACCTTCACTAAGTTCAAGAACAAGACAGAAAGGCCCACTCTTGCCATGTTTATTCAACATAATATTGGAAGCTGAGTAGAAATCATATATCAACAAATATAAATCAAATGAATCCAAAGTGTAAAAGTGAAACTATCATTTTTTCATGTGGCATAGTACTATTTATATAAGGAAGACCCAATTAGTTCTGTTCAGTCACTCAGTCATGTCCGACTCTTTGCGACCCCATGAAT
>SJYC01082339.1:0-12468 GCA_006408675.1 Madoqua kirkii | reverse complement strand
TCCCCATTCTGTTGTTTTCCTCTATTTCTTTGCATTGATCGCTGAAAAAGGCTTCCTTATCTCTTCTTGCTATTCTTTGAAAGTCTGCATTCAGATGCTTATATCTTTTCTTTTCTCCTTTGCTTTTTGCCTCTCTTCTTTTCACAGCTATTTGTAAGGTCTCTCCAGACAGTAGAAATAATGAATGAATTCAGTAAAATTTCAGAATATAAAATTAATATACAGAAATCTGTTATATTTCTTTACACCAAAAACAATCCATATAAAAAAAGAAATTATGAAAACTATCCTGCTGGATAAGATCAGTTTTCATTCCAAACCCAAAAAAGGAATGCCAAATAATGTTCAAACTGCCACACAATTGCACTCATCTGACATGCTAGCAAAGTAATACTCAAAATTCTCCAAGCCAGGCTTCAGCAGTAGGTGAACAAAGAACTTCCAGATGTTCAAAATTGATTTAGAAAAAGCAGAGGAATCATAGATAAAATTGCCAACATCCATTGGATCATGGAAAAAGAAAGAGAGTTCCAGAAAAGCATCTATTTCTGCTTTATTGACTATGCCAAAGCCTTTGACTGTGTGTATCACAACAAACTGTGGAAAATTCTGAAAGAGATGGGAATACTGGATCACCTTATCTGCCTCCGGAGAAACCTGTATGCAGGTCAGGAAGCAACAGTTAGAGCCAGACATGGCACAACAGACTGGTTCCAAATAGGAAAAGGAGTACGTCAAGGTTGTATATTGTCACCCTGCTTATTTAACTTCTATGCAGAGTACATCATGTGAAATGCCACATTGGATGAAGCACAAGCTGGAATCAAGATTGCCAGGAAAAATATCAATAACCTTAGATATGCAGATGACACCAACCTTATGGCAGGAAGTGAAGGATCTAAAGAGCCTCTTGATGAAAGTGAAATAGAAAGGTGAAAAGCTGGCTTAAAACTCAACATTCAAAAAACTAAAATCTTGGCATATGGTCCTATCACTTCATGGCAAATACATGGGAAAACAATGGAAACAGCGACAGACATTATTTTCTTGGCCTCCATAATCACTGCAGATGGGGATTGCAGCCATGAAATTAAAAGATACTTGCTCCTTGGATGAGAAAATATGACCAACCTAGACAGCATATTAAAAATCAGAGACATTACTTTGCCAGCAAAGGTCTGTCTAGTCAAAGCTATGGTTTTTCCAACAGTTATGTATAGATCTGAGAGTTGGACCATAAAGAAAGCTGAGCACCGAAGAACTGATGCTTTTGAACTGCGGTGTTGGAGAAGACTGTTGAAAGTCCCTTGGCCAGCAAGATTAAACCAGTCAATCCTAAACGAAATCAGTCTCTAATATTCATTGAAGGACTGATGCTGAAGCTGAAGCTCTAATACTTTGGACACCTGAATCAAAGAACTGACTCACTGTAAAAGATCTGATGCTGGGAAAGATTGAAGGTGGGAGGAGAAAGGAATGACAAAGGATGAGACAGTTGGATGTCATCACTGACTTGATGGATGTGAGTTTGAGTAAGCTCTGGGAGTTGGTGATGGACAGGGAAGCCTGGCTTGCTGCTGTTCATGGGGTCACAAAGAGTAGGACATGACTGAGCAACTGAACTGAACTATGCCATATGTAATTACATCAGAAACAATAAAATACATAGAAATAAATCTAATCAGGAAATGAAAGACTTTTATTCTGATAACAATGACATTGATCAAATATATTGAAGAAGGTATAAACAAATAGAAAGATATATCATGTTCATGAACTGGAAAAATTAGCATTGTTAAAATGACCATACTCTTTAGGGCAGTCTACAAATTCAGAAGCAATTCATATCAAAACACCAAAAGCACTTTCCACAAAACTAGAACAAATAATACAAAAATTTGTGGAAACAGAAGAGTCAATATCCAAAGCAACCTTGAGAAAGGACAGATGTATCAACAACTCCTAAATTTTAAACTATATTACAAATTTATAGTAACCAAAATAATGTGATAGTGGCATAATATGAGACACATGGATCAATAGAACAGAAAAGAGAAACCAAAAATAAACCCACACATCAATTAGTATATGACAAAGGAGGCAAGAATATGCAATGGAGAAAAGACAGTTTCTTCAGTAAGTGGTCTTGAGAGAAATGGACAACACTGGTTAGCTTTCCTTTAAGGGAAAATGGTCTAAAATATGTAAGCATGACTATCTGCATACTTATATTGCCTTTTTATTTTTCCCTTATCCATTTTTTTATTGAAGCATAAGTGACTTACAACATTATATTAGTTTTAGGTATACAGCATAGAAATTCAGTATTTTAACAGATTATAGGTTATTACAAGAGAATGGCTATAATTCATTGTGCTATACAGTATATCCTTGTTGCTTATTTATTTTATACATAGCAGCTTGTTTCTGTTAATCCTGTACCCCCAATCTGTCCCTCTTTTCTCTCCCTCTCCTCTTTGGTAACCACAAGTTTGTTTTCTCTGTCTGTGTGTTTCTATATCTGTGTTTCTGTTTGCATATGCATTCAATTGTATTCTTTCTTAGATTCTATGTATAAGTGACATCATACAGTATTTGTCTTTCTCTGCCTGGGTTTCACTAAACATAATATTCTCTAGGTTCATCCACTTTGCTGGAAATAGCAGAATTTCATTTTTCATGATTGAGGAATGTTACCTACTACATTTTCTGAAGCCACACATCAGCCGATAGTCGCTTTATTTGCTTACATTTCTTGGATATTGTAAACAGTGATGCAGTAAACATTGGGTGCATGCTTATTTCTGAATTAGCGTCTTTATTTTTTCCAGAAGTGTAATTGGTGGATCACATGCTAGGTTGTTTTTTTTTTTTAAGAACCTCAATACTCTTCAATACAGACTGTATCGGTTTACATTTCCACCAACTGTGTGCGACAGTGCCTTTTCTCTGCATTCTCTCCAGTATTAGTTACTTGTAGACTTTTTGATGATAGTTATCCTAAAAAGTGTGAGATGATACCTTATTGTGGCTTTGATTTTTGTTTCTCTTATAATTAGTAACATTAAACCATTAGTGACATTACTTAGTAACATTAAACCTCTTTTCATGTGTCTGTTATCCATCTGCATGTCTTCTTTGGAGAAATGTCTGTTTAGGTCTTCTGCTCACTTTTTGATTGGGCTGTATTTTTCTTATTGAATTGTATGAGCTGTTTGCCTATTTCACATATTAACTCTGTCTATCACACTATTTGCAAATAGTTTCTTCCGTTTTGTAGACTGTCTTTTGTTTTGTCAATAATTTCCTGTACAAATTTTTTAGCTTAATTAGGTCCCTTTTGCTTATGGTTGCTTTTATTTCCTTATCCTTAGGAAACTGATCCAAGAACATATTGCTCAATTTATGTCAAAGAGTGTTCTGCCTAAGTTCTCTTCTAGGTAATTTAGGGTTTCAGATCTTAAATTTAGGTCTTAAACCATTTTGAGTTTATTTTTGTATGTGGTATGAGGGAATGTTCTAATCTCATTGTTTTTATATGTGGCTGTCCAGCTTTCCTAGCACCACTTTTTGAATAGACTGTCATTATTCTGTTGTCTGTTCTTGCCTCCTGTGTTGTAGATTAATTGACTGGGCATCTGTGGGTTTGTTTATGGGCTCTCTGTTCTGTTTAATTGATCTGTGTGTCTGCTTTTGTGCCAGTACCCTGCTCTTTTGATTACTGTAACTTTGTAGTATAGTCTGAAGCCTAGGAGAGTCATTCCTTCAGTTTTCTTCTCTTTACTCAGGATGGCTTTGGCAATTCCCATGGTCTTTTGTGGTTCCTTATAAATATTAGGATAATTCCATATCTGTGATAAAATGTCATGGGTATTTTGATAAGGATTGTATTAAACCTGTAGATTGCTTTGGGCAATATGGCCACTGTAATAATGTTAAGCCTTCCAATTCAGGAGCATGGGATATCTTTCCATTTCTTTGAATCATCTTCAATTTCCTCCATCAGTGTTTTATAATTGTCAGAGTGCAGTTCTTCCAACTTGTTGGTGATGTTTATTTTAGGTAATTTTGATGCAATTTTAAGCAGGATTTTAGAAAACTTTTCTTTCTGATGTTCTTATTGGTGTTTAGAAAGGTAACACATTTCTGTATATTAATTTTATATCCTGCAAATATGAATTCATTTATTAGTGCTAACAGTTTTTCAGTGAAGAGTGTAGGTTTCTCTATATAGAGCATATCATGTCATCTGGTGATAGTTTTACATTTTCCCTTCTAATCTGGATTCCTTTTGTTTCTGTTTCTTTTCTGTTTGCTGTGGCTAATTCAGTACTTCCAATACTGTGTTAAATAGAATTGGTTAGAATAGGTGCTCTTTTCTTGTTCCTAAATTTAGTGGGAAAGCTTTCAGCCTTGCACCACTGAATATTATGTTGGCTGTGGGTTTGTCATAAATGGTCTTTATTCCTTTGAGATCTGTTTCCTTTATACTCACTTTGATGACAGTTTTTATCATGAATGCTAAAGTTTTTCAAAAGCTTTCTCTATGTCTATTGAGACTATCATGTAACTTTTTGATTTTCTTTTTATTAATGTGATACATCTCATGGATTGATTTGCTTACATTGAACCATTCTTATGATCCTTTAATAAATCCAACTTAATCATGATGTATAACCCTTTTTGCATAGTTTTGGATTTAGTTTGCTGATATTTTGTTAAAGATTTTTGAATCTATATTAATCAAAGTAACTGGCCTATAATTTCTTTATTGTAGTATCTTTGGTTGGTGTCAGGGTAATGAAGGCCTTGTAGAATGAATTTGAAAGTGTTCCCTCCTTTTCAGTCTTTTGTAATAGTTTGAGAAGCATAGGCATTAATTCTTCTTTGTGCTTCATAGGATTCCCCCATGAAGCAATCTGGTCCTGGACTTCTGTTTGCTTCTAACTTTTTCATTACAAATTCAATTTCACTTTCAGTGATTGGTTTGTTTAGCTCATTGGTTTCTTCTCGATTCAGTCTTGGAAAGCTATGTATTTCTAGAAACTTGTTCATATACTACAAGTTGTCCACTCTGTTAGTACATAACTGTTCATAGTATTCTCCTGTGGGTTTTTTTTTTTTTTTTTGTATCTCTGTGTTATCAGTTATTATTTCTCCCTATTCATGTCTTATTTTATCTATTTGAGTGCTCTCTCTTTTCTTGTTTTGGCCTTGGCAAAAGGCTTATTAGTTTTGTTTACCATCTCGAAAAAACAGATCTTGTTTTCATTGATTGTTTCTATTATTTTTTGATCTCTATTTCACCCTTTCCTCTTTGATCTTTTTTATTTCGTTCCTTTTGCTAACTTTGGGTTTTGTTTCTTCTTCATTTAATAGTTCATTTAGGTGAACTAAATGAGGTTGTTTATTGAATATTTTTCCTGTTTCTTACCAAAGGCCTCTATCACCTTGAATTTCCCTCTCAGAACTAATTTTCCTGCTTCCCATAGCTTTTAGAAAATTATTTTGTATTTTCATTTGTCTTGAGATTTTTTTTAAATTTCTTTTATGATTTTATCACTGATGCTTTGAGTTTTTAAAGTCACTCTACATTCTACGACTTGCCAGTAATACTTGAGCCACCCAAAAGGTAACAAGTATATTAATACAAAAACTAAATTCACTGTCATCTCTTTGCAATTTAAATGTATTTAATCTTTTTTATACTTTTCACTGTAAAAATTTACATAAATAAATCTGAATTTCAAAGGAAAATGTTACTTTTTTTTACTTTTTTCACAAAATTGTATTGATTGTTTTCCAGTCAATTTCTTTGTTTGTTTGTTTTGGTAGGCAGAAACTTCTTATACATGTCTCATGGATGTTTTATTATAGTCTCGACATGTAGCACAAAAACTTGCTACTTGTCCTGTGGCAATAAAAATCTTTACACAATGAAGGAGGAAAACACAAGTGACTAGCAAATTCATGCTCATGTTAATTTGAGGAGGAATTATTTTATTTTGATGTTCCAAGCAAAAGGCAGATAAATAACGCAAAAATCTCCCACCACGTATCTACAGAGGCTGAATTTTATGTATGACATACATAAAGGTTATAGATAGATGTATAAGAATGTGTTTGTGTGCATATGTATACTGTACATTCATTGATATCTCCAAATACCAATTCATTTTAATTCATTTGAATTCTCCAAATAGAATGGAAAAATCCATAGGTACCAAAAAGAAAAAAAAAAGAATCCTACAAGTCTGATGCTGATGAAAGCCCCAGAAGTAAGGGGATCAGAACTTTACATGGAGATTTTGGCTACAAACTTGACTTGGCCTTAAAAGAAGTAAGAAATTAGAACTAAAACTTTTGCAAAATGCCAGATCCTCAAATAGGCGAGTACTTAGTCATAAATGATGAGAGAAATACACTTATGTGGACCTCCCAAAGTTTGCTCTTGTTGTTCCAGGTGTTTTTTTTGTTTGTTTGTTTTAATATTGTTATCTAATTTGTCAGCAAATATGCTCTTCAAACAACATGAGAGGTGACTCTACACTTGGACATAGCCAGATGATGAATACCAAAATCAGATTGATTATATTCCTTGCAACCAAAGATGGAGAGACTGTACAGTTGGTAAAAACAAGATGGAGAGCTGACTGTGACTCAAATCATAAAGTCCCTATTGCAAAATTCAGATTTAAATTGAAGAAAGTAGGAAACCCACTAGATCATTCAGGTATGACCTAAATCAAATCCTTTACCATTATACAGTGGGAGTGACAAATAGATTCAAGGGATTATATCTGATAGACAAGAGTGCCTGAAGAACCATGGGTGGAGGTTCATGACATTGTACAGCAGGCAGTGACTAAGACCACCCTCAAAAAAATAAATGCAAAAGGCAAAATGGTTGTTTGAAGAGCCTTACAAATAGCTGAAAAAAGAAGAAAAGAGAAAGACAAAGGAGAAAAGGATAGATATGCCCATCTAAATGCAGAGATCCAAAGAATAACAAGAAGAGATAAGGAAGCTTTCTTCACTTATCAATGCAAAGAAATAGAAGATAACAATTGAATGGGGAAAACTAGAGATCACTTCAAGAGAATTAGAGATATAAAGGGAACATTTCATGCAAAAATGGGCACAGTAAAAGACAGAAGTGGTATGGATCTAAGAGAAGCAGAAGATATTAAGAAGAAGGGGCAAGAATATACAGAACTATACAAAAAAGATCCTAATGACCCAGATAACCATGATGGTGGGATCACTCACTTAGAGCCTGACATCCTGGAGTGCAAAGTCAAGTGGGCCTTAGGAAGCATCACTACAAACAAAGCTAGGAGGTGATAGAATTACAGTTGAGCTATTGCAAATCCTAAAAGATGATGCTGTGAAAGTGCTGCACTCAACATACCAGCAAATTTGGAAAACTCAGCAGTGGCCACAGGACTGGAGAAGGTAAATTTTCATTCCAGTCCCAAACAAAGGCAATGCCAAGGAATATTCAAGCTACTGCACAATTGCATTCATTTCACATGCTAGCAAAGTGATGCTCAAAATTCTCCAAGCTAGACTTCAACAGTAGGTGAACTGAGAACTTCCAGATGTTCAAACTGGATTTAGAAAAGGCAGAGGAATGAGAAATCAAGTTGCCAAAATCCATGTGCCAACATACAAAAAGAAAGAGAGTTCCAGAAAAATATCTACTTCTGCTTTATTGACTATGCCAAAACCTTTGACTGTGTGGATCACAACAAACTGTGGAAAATTCCTAAAGAAATGGGAATACCAGAGCACCATATCTGCCTCCTGAGAAATATGTATGCAGGTCAGGAAGCAATAGTTAGAACTGGACATGGAACAACAGACTGGTTCCAAATAGGAAAAGGAGTACATCAAGGCTGTATATTGTCACCCTGCTTATTTAACTTATATGCAGAGTACATCATGGGAAACGCTATGTTGGAAGAAGCACAAGCTGGAATCAAGATTGCTGGGAACAGGTGACACCACACTTTTGGCAGAAAGCCAAGAAGAACAAACAAATTTATTGATGACAGTGAAAGAGAAGTGTTGACAAAGCTGTCTTAAAACTCAACAGTCAAAAAATGAAGATCATGGCATCTGGTCCTATCATTTCATGGCAAAAATTGAGGAAACAATAGAAACAGTAACAGACATTATTTTCTTGGGCTCCTAAGTTGCTGTATATGATGGCTGCAGCCATGAAATTAAAAGACTCCTGCTCCTCTGAAGAAAAGTTATGACCAACCTAAACAGAATACTAAAAACAGAGACATTACTTTGCCGACAAAGGTCCATCTAGCCAAAGCTATGGTTTTTCCAGTAGTTATGTATGGATGTGGGCATTGGACTATAAAGAAAGCTGAGTCCTGAAGAATTGATGCTTTTGAACTGTGGTGTTGGAGAAGACTCTTGAGAGTCCCTTGGACTATAAGAAGATCAAACCAGTCCATCCTGAAGGAGATCAGTCCTGAATATTCATTGGAAGGACTGAAGCTGAAATGCTTTGGCCAATACTTTGGCCACCTGATGCGAAGAACTGACTCATTGGATAAGACCTTGATGCTGGGAAAGACTGAAGGCAGGAGGAGAAGGGGATGATAGATAATGAGATGATTGGATGGCATCACCGACTCGATGGACATGTTTCAGTGAACTCTGGGAATTAGTGATGGACAGGGAGGCCTGGTGTGCTGCTATCCATGGGTCACAAAGAGTTGGACACAACTAAGTAATTGAACTGAACTGAACTGAACTGAATACTTCAGACCACGTTGACTGCTTTTATTTCACAGTTCATTCTCTAGGTATGATAGCCTCACTCTTACTATAAAATTTTCTTAAAGAATAACATTTGAAATATGGCCCCACCATATTGTTCTAGACTTCTCTCTATCAGGTACAATTCAATAATAATGTGTTGGATTAAGTAGCTGCAAGTCAAAAAAATGAAAATCTGCATTAGGAGCTCATCTCCACTGGTAAAGAAAAAAAAGGGATAATAGACGGTAGAAATAACTCTCTGGATGGCAAGAGAAGGAACAGTATAGTGTAATAATTAAGTCAGGGGGGTAGTCAGGCACAGAAAATATTAATATGGGATCTAAAATCTAGTGGGGAGATTGAGAGCAGAGTTCACAGTAACATCTAGAAAGTGGTGACTCACTAGCTCTGTTTGAAACAATATTTAGTTATTTTAAAATAATAATAGCAATTATAATAGGCAATATTAATTAATTATGCACTATATGCATATAATTGTTTCACTTATGGTATTTTATTTTATCCTTAAGAAACTATATATCATTGTAGATATCATTATGTTCACTTATAGATCTTGAAGTTGAAACTCAGTAGATTACAGTGTTTTCCCCAAACTGCAACAAGAAATAAGTGGAGAACTTCCCCTGGAGGTCAGATCTGTGGGAGTCTGATGTCCATATTCTCTTCACTATACTTCTTTGCCTGTTTAACAAACTTAAAGGGATTTGGCTAAGACTACCTTGCAAAAATAAGGAAAAAATGAGTTGACATGTCAAATTTAATATGTCAAAGCTGAACCCCAAATCAACACTGTCCCCCAGCCACACACACAAGCACGTACACCACAATTCTTTTTCAACTGTAGCCTTTCATGTGAACTGCTATTGCCCATAATTTTAGTTGCTGAAGTCATAAACTTTGAAAATATCTTTGGCTCCTTTTTTAATTATGTCCCACAGACAATCTGAAAGAAAACCTAGCAGATTCTACCTTCAAAATATATCCAGGATCTGATCACTTCTCATCATGTTAGTCTGCGCTGTCATCATCTTTTATTTGAATTTCTGTAACAGCCTCCAAACATAGTAGAGGATGAGTCTTTTTAAAAGAAAGCCAAATCTTGTCATTTCTAGGCTCAAACCTTCTAAAAGCTCTCCAAAGGCTTCTATTATCTGTCTACAACCCACATCAAAGACTAGGAAAGTGAGAAGCTAAGTGACTTGTCAAAATTCGCAAGGCTTATTTGTGATTATAATGATGAGTAGAACCTAACTCCGTACAGTAAGATGAAAATGATTAGTTTCCAGCTTTTCAGTCACACTGATAATTTATTCAACTTAATTTGTAGTGGAGAAAATATGGGAGAGGATTGTTTACTGTACCAAAATTAAAGTTTGTCAAAGGCAGTGATTAGCTCTTCTAACTCTAAAATCTTCCCACAATCTTTCCTAAATGAAGGAACCCTTCCATGTCAAAATGACCAAATGTGTAATGCAATTGCTAACTTTCATAGTGTATACTGTATTCTAGACTATGGATGTCATCCGATAATATTTGCCACTGTCAGGATTCTACCACTAGTCTTCACTGTACTATATACCCAGGAAGTCATTAAGAAAATCTTCTGATGGCACATGTGTTTACAAACAGGAAATGCTTGATATTATAACAAACGATGAAAATATTAGTTGAATAATATTTTTGTACTCCTCAAACTCCCAATACTATTTTTGTTAAGATCTTCTACTCTTTGAAAATATTCCCTTCTCCTTATCTTCCCTTTTACTTCTACACACATGTGAAATAAGCTCTGTTAATTTGAACTCCCTCTTTATGAAAACAGAACAAAACAAAACAAAACATAAACCTTTGGCACTGGGCCTGGTTCAAAATGTTATTTTTTAAATCTGTGGTGAATGCTGAAAATAAGAGTTCTCTAGCAAACGCTGAGTAACGTGGAGGCCCCCTTTCCAGGGGCAGCAGGCCCTATTTGCAGCTTTCTCTACAGAGGAGGTAAGTATAAACCAAGTAGCCTAAGGTTATAAGGTAAGTGTCTATTGGCCTTTTGTATTATTCCATCTTATCAGGCTGCTTGATTCTAGAGAAGGGGGTTCAGTTGATATTCATTGTTCTAGTATGTAACATTTTTATTAATGCCCTTCACCAACATGATTTTCTTATAGTGGTAAGCCAAGCATAATATTTTGTTATATATTTGTATGTTAGTAACCTCAAGCAATATAAAAAAAATCACTTTTTTTAATCAATCAGTTTTTTCAAATGTATTTAAAAAGTGATATGCTACTGCTAAGTCACTTCAGTTGTGTCCGACTCTGTGCGACCCCATAGATGGCAGCCCACCGGGCTCCCCCGTCCCTGGGATTCTCCAGGCAAGAACACTGGAGTGGGCTGCCATTTCCTTCTCCAATGTACGAAAGTGAAAAGTGAAAGTGAAATTGCTCAGTCCTGTCTGACTCTTGGTGACCCCATGGACTGCAGCCTACCTGGCTCCTCCATCTATGGGATTTTTCCAGGCAAGAGTACTGGAGTGGGGTGCCATTGCCTTCTCCACAGTTTTTTCAAATGTATTTAAAAAGTGATATGCTACTGCTAAGTCACTTCAGTTGTGTCCGACTCTGTGCGACCCCATAGATGGCAGCCCACCGGGCTCCCCCGTCCCTGGGATTCTCCAGGCAAGAACACTGGAGTGGGCTGCCATTTCCTTCTCCAATGTACGAAAGTGAAAAGTGAAAGTGAAATTGCTCAGTCCTGTCTGACTCTTGGTGACCCCATGGACTGCAGCCTACCTGGCTCCTCCATCTATGGGATTTTTCCAGGCAAGAGTACTGGAGTGGGGTGCCATTGCCTTCTTGAAAAAAGTGATATAAAAAGTACTATTTGGAGTTTCATTCTCTAAGTATCTTGAATGCTTTATATCATGTCACTCTAGAGAGTTATGTTTATAAAACAGTCACTTATTCTTTCTCATTTCCTAAATGTATCAAAAAAGGGATCAACTTATTTGCTCAAAGGCATGGGACAAATGATGCTGGCACCAAGTCCCATGATTCCACCACTCAACAGACACACAAGGCCATTTATTAAGCTCTGGTAAACAGTCAATCAGTGGAGAGGGATGGAACCAGAGACCCTAAAAGCTTTCCTTGCTCTGATTTCCTTGACTGGAAGCAGGATCAAAATTATTCCCCATTTTCTACAGTGAAAAATATTGCTTTTGAAGCAGCTCTTAAATGGCTATATGATGGAGTGCTGTCTGTGAAACAAACATTCCCCAGGTTGTCTCCATCCCAAACAACCACTTGCACTCAAGAGGGTAGTTTGTTTCTCATTTCACTTAAAAGATTTGGTCAGAAATTACAAAATAGATGGAGTATCCTCAACTGAGGGCACTTTTCATCTTTTGAAATGTAAGATGGAAAACAAAATTCATGAAAACATTTCAATAGCATGAAGACTGTGACTGGAGAAGTCATTTAAAAGCAGGGCACAGTGTTCTAGTTTCAGTGAGACTTGCCACAGACAGAGACTTAAGAAACAAGGTTCAGAACCTGATGACCACACGTTTCATGGTCCTTTAAGAACACAGAAGGAGAAGTAAAAACACGACGGGTTAGGATCTAACAGGCTTAACATTTACTATCAGATCTGCCTCTCATTAGCTAT
>SJYC01082338.1:0-14219 GCA_006408675.1 Madoqua kirkii | reverse complement strand
AGATGGCTGGATGACATCACTGACTTGATGGATGTGAGTCTGAGTGAACTCCGGGAGTTGGTGATGGACAGGGAGGCCTAGAGTGCTGTGATTCATGGGGTGGGACAAGACTGAGCGACAGAACTGTACTGAACTGAATTGAACCCTCAGTTTTGTTGTTATTGTGTGTGTGTGTTCCCAGTCATTTACTTGCATGTTCAATGAGAATATTGAAACTAAGTGATCATGTAAGGCTCTTTTTTATGTTATAATTTGAAAACTATTCTTTGACTTTAAGAAAGTGTTTAACCTGAACCTCATGTTATTGATTACTTACAACCAAGTCACATATTCAACTGTTCTCCACAGTGAAAATTTAGTGTAATCTCACATTTTTAAGCCAACTGTAAAACCGTTCCTCTTTCTGAGGTGAGAATGATCATTTTACAACACAATTCTAATTATGACATTCCCTAAATTAAAACACAGCGTAATTCAGATAGCTAATACTTACCGAGTGATTATGATATTCCAGGTACTATTTTCAGTGCTTCTTGTGGTGCAAGTTGCTTGCTCTTTAAATAATCCTATAAATGAGGTTTTATTCCTATCAGCCCATTTCACAGATAAAAAAACTGAGACATGTAGTTCACAGTCCTAAACACTCTGCTGCCTTCTCTCATAGGATTATGGACAATGCATTTTCCACATTGCTCTTAGGATAAAGTGCAATTCCTAACAAAGCTGGTAGAGTCCTTCAGGGATTGAGTTCATGCTTATTAGCCTGATTTCTGGTCATGTCTCTTCCCAATACTCTGTTGTGACTGTACTGCACTCATTGCAGCTCTTCTGAAGGGCAGCTTTGAGGTGAGAGGAAGAATATTACCATTTTCTCTGCCTCTAACATTCCTCCCTTTCCTGGGTAGCAAAAATGCCATAGTTCAGAATTCACATCATCTAGGAAAGTACTGTGTTTCAGGGCCTCTCTTCCGGTGCTCCTATATATCTCTGTCTGCTCCTACTGTGCTGCTGCTGCTGAGTCACTTCAGTCGTGTCCGACTCTGTGCAACCCCATAGATGGCAGTCCATCCACCAGGCTCCCCCGTCCCTGGGATTCTCCAGGCAAGAACACTGGATGGGTTGCCATTTCCTTCTCCAATGCATAAAAGTGAAAAGTGAAAGTGAAGTTGCTCAGTCGTGTCTGACCCTTCGCGACCCCGTGGACTGCAGCCCACCAGGCTCCTCCGTCCATGGGATTTTCCAGGCAAGAGTACCGGAGTGGGGTGCTATTGCCTTCTCTGACTCCTACTGTATATAGCACGCCTTATAAGATGCTTAAATTGCCTGTGTATACTACGCTTCTTTCTGTGGGTGGAAACTACATATTCTTGGAGCCTAACATGTGTTTTTACTCAAATAATTATTGAATTCATAAAAGAAGGAAGTGTGGTTTGCTTTTCTTCCTCTTCCCATCTCACATTCCTAATACTGTCATGTGAATTCTGAGAAAATACAGTGAATTTCATACTGCTATGAATCATTTTTTACCCTTGTTTTCTTCTTCATTAAAACACCCATTTTATAATCTCTTTTTATCAAAGTATTGATCCACTTGCCCATTTGTCTAATAGTGCTTTTTACCACCGGCTTCCCAACATGGTGACTTCAGGCAACTAGGTGTTCAGAAAGATGAGGTTTCTGTCCAAATCATTCTGGAGGGCCTGCCTGTTTGATCAATACATAAACTCAGATGCAGCATTATGACATTTGGCTTTCAGAAATGTGTGGGCTTTGATGTTCTTCCAGTTAGTGTCATCATTGTTATTCCTGGGGATAATAGCTCTAGTTCAGAGAAAGATTATTTCACTAGTAATAAATACTTGTCTGAAACTTCTAGATTTGGGGAAATACTTCTGAGATTATCATCTTTTACCTCTCAAATTTGTACATGGGTGTTTTTAAATAAAAAGACATAACTGCCAGTTCTGTCTAGAGAAAACAATATGAAAAAGCTTTGGTATCAGAAAACAAAGTTGCTTCTCCCCATGGGAGAAAGTTTGAAAAGCAGTGGGAAGAAAATCTTTACTTTCCCATTGATACCATGATGTTTAAGAGTCCGGATTCCTTGACACTTCATGCATCTACTGTTGATTGCCTTATACAGTTTCTTGGACTTAATGTCTAAGGTTTCTGGATTGTCAACATAGAAATGGGACAGAATGTGACTACAGTAGCCAATAACATCTGTAGTAAATTGAAAAATCATTTTAACACTTCCTAAGCTTTCAAATACTGTTTGGAAGAGATTAAAGAAAGCAAGTTGCCAATGAGGGTGCAGAAGAAGCACATTGCTAGTCTGGAGAATGACCTGTGAGCTGGGCAAGCACACATCGACAGGACTAGACAGCTCATGCCTGCTTAGTTGTGATCCACTCTTTGCAAGCCATGGACTGTAGCCTGCCAAGCTCCTCTGTTCGTGGGATTCTCCAGGCCAGAACACTGGGATGGGCTGCCATTTCCTCCTCCAGGGGATCTTCCTGACCCAGGGATTGAACCTGTGTCCCTTGCATCTACGGCACTGCAGGTGGATTCTCTCCCCCCCTTCACTACTATTCGGGGAATCCCATGTAGTAGTAAAGGAAGCAAATTCTTGTAGGTATGATGGCATTAAATCAGCTTCTACCAATATATAGATTTGGGTTGGGCATCTAAGTTTTAGTCTTACATGGGATGGTAAGTTATTTGTCCTTACCAGGAGTATACAAACTGTTATAGAAACTGTTGGTTGCAACAGATGAACTTCTTACCCATGTCACATTAACGTAGACAAGTCTAAACTTTAATTTCTATGGAATTACTCTCTCTGGAGTTTAGATGATTTTGACTTTTATGACATTGGAAATAATAGCTGTAAAAGCTAAGAGGGAGAAATCTGAATAAGATTCTCTTGCCAGGGTATTTCTCATCTGATCCTCCTTAGAAGTGAATTTTTAGTGCACTAAGGACTTTCCTTTCTTCTGTTCCTTTATCCTGGGGAGCAGTAACAAATATAGAATAATAATATGTGACATTTGACACAGAACCTTTACATGCATTATTTTGGCCCTATCAATACCTGACATCAGATAGGACAGTTGTTAGTACCTCAGTTTAGGAGATAAAGAAGCTGGCTACCATAAAAGTTAAATGATTTAACCAAATTCATTTAAAAAAATAAAGGATAGTGAAGGTAAGAAGATAATCTTTGCTTTCTGTCACTAGAACTAGAGATTTTTTTCTACTAGTTCTTGCTGCCTCATTTATTCCATTTATGAGATATTGATATATATAATTATTCATATTATTAAGAAGCACACATTCCTTCTTAACAGATACTTGTGGAATTAGCTAATGACTATTATATGTACTCTTGCCTGGAAAATCCCATGGACGAAGGAGCCTGGCAAGCTGCAGTCCATGGGGTCGCTAAGAGTCGGATACAACTGAGCGACTTCACTTTCACTTTTCACTTTCCTGCACTGGAGAAGGAAATGGCAACCCACTCCAGTGTTCTTGCCTGGAGATTCCTAGGGATGGGGGAACCTGGTGGGCTGCCGTCTATGGGGTCGCACAGAGTCGGACACGACTGAAACAACTTAGCAGCAGCAGCAGCACTATATGGAGGAAGGAGAAAATTTACTCATTGGAGAGTAGAAAAACACCTAACACAGAGAAACTTATTTATCCCTTGCAGTTACCTCATGAGGCAGCTACTATTGACATACCCATCTTACAGGAGGAAAAAAAAAAAAAGAATTTTTGAGATGCTTAAGTATGTAATTTATTGAGGTATTTTTATGAGCCTGGAATGTGTAATTTGCTTAATATAATTGTTCCATTTGTGCTTAGTCACTTAGTCATGTCCACACATGCACACACATAAACTGTATCCCGCCAGGCTCCTTTGTCCATGGGGATTCTCCAGGCAAGAAGCTTCCCGACAAAGGAATCAAACCAGGATCTCTCACATTGCAAGCGGATTCTTTACCAGCTGAGTTAGGAGGGAAGCCCCTTGTAACTCATTTAATCGTCACAAAAATCTTATCTGATAAGTAGTATCACAATTTTTTCCATTTTACAGCAAATGAAAACTTAGAGAAGTTAAGCAATTTGCCCTGGGTCAGATAGCTGAGTTAGATGTAAATTCCTGGATTCTGATGCTTTTCCTGGGTCTCTGCTAAACAAACCCTACTCAGAGGCCCATGACAGCTGGAATCAGGATTTAAGCTCAGACTTCAGGAATATACTGCCTCCTGGGTATCTAGGTACACATTAAAGGCTTGCAGTATAACAATTGAACATGGTTAAAATCTTTATCTCCTATCAAATGTTCTATAGGAATCTTATACTCAGTATAAATAAAACAAAGTTTAAAAATTGATCTTGTATAGAATCTCTAAGTGAAAAGAAACCATAAATTCTGTTTTTTGAGACTTGCATTTGCTTTGTTATTTATCTGTGGTCAGTACTTCAAACTTTCTGTCATACATTAACATCTAAGTAGTTGCTGGTAGACTTTAAATGTTTTTTTTTAATGTGAAAGCCGGAATTTCGCAAACTGGGCTTATTTTGTAACTAAGACTAAGAGGAATTCAAATTCCCTACAAATGAGAGGATCTCAAGATCCACATGTAAATTACAAATGTCCTTCTTCTAGCAGACAGGAACACTTAAAATTGTGATACACAAACTTTTTGGTATTGTGAGGTTCTATAGTGAAATTTTTTAGATTTCCAAATATCTACACCTTCTTCTAGAGCAAAATGAAATGTCTGCAAGTTTTCTAAATTTAGAGTGAATTTCATGTTAATATCTTTTTAAAAATTTAGTAATTCTAACTGAGATGTGCCATGTTGCAAAACAAAATTTCAATAGCAAACAAGTCATGGGATGTTTGATTGTGGAAACAAAGTGCCTCAAGCAAAGACTATTCCATCTGCATTTAGTAAAATAGAAGAGACGGTATATATTCATAAAAGCTTTAATTTAACTCAAATATACAAATATTTTTAAGAATCAATTTTACACTCAGAACTATATAGGATCGTATCTTTGATACAGTGATGAATAATAAATGGCTTCTCTCATTTTAGGGACTTCCCTGATAGCTCAGTTGATAAAGAATCCACTTGCAATTCAGCAGAGCCGGGTTCGATTCCTGGGTCAGGAAGATCTGCTGGAGAAGGGATAGGCTACCTACTCCAGTATTCTTGGGCTTCCCTTGTGACTCAGCTGATAAAGAATCCGCCTGCAATGCGGGAGACCTGGGCTCGATCCATGGGTTGGGAAGATCCCCTGGGGAAGGGAAAGACTACCCACTCCAGTTTTCTGGCCTGGAGAATTCCATGTATTGAATAGTCCACGGGGTTGCAAAGAGTCAGACACGACTGAGTGACTTTCACTTTCTTATCTTGGACTTTACATCCTCGTGGAGGAAACAAAATACACATTATATACTAGAAAAGGTAAAGTAGACATGATGTGGGAATTTTAAGATTGAAAGTGATACATTCCAGGGAGGAAAATCTGGAATAGATTCTGGGAGAAGATATTAAACATGTGTTTCCTACTCAGAAAACAGGTGTGAAATCTTGGTACACACCAGTCAGGATGCCAGTCCAGTGTTGCAGTAATTCTTATCAGCCTTAATCTTAACTTTGCCGTTCTGAAGCATTTGATACTTATAGCCGCTCTGTTCTTCCCTTCATTGGCCTTCTGGTTTTCCTTCCCTCTTTTTCTCTATTTTCAAGTCCCTCCTTTTCTTACCGATATTACGCTTCCTACCGTGGTTCCTATGAGCTTCTCTCTTATGGGGCCATGCATGCGCTCTAGGGACAGCATTCTTCACACTTCCACCATATGCTTATGTCATTCAATTTGGTAACATATCCCCTGTTCTGTTGCTTGAATGCTAAATCTGTACAACTATGCATTGACTGTACATGGTCATGTGGTTATCTCACTGACTCCTGACCTCGATATGTTCAAAACCATATTTGATTTCTCTCAAACATGCTTCTCCTTCCCTGCCCCATGAGTGGCCCTGCATTTCTTTGAGATATTGGAATATCCTAACCTTATCTCACCCTCTCTCCTTTCAGAAAGTTAGCAGGACCTACGGATTCTACATCATCAGTATATTTCTTGGGTCTGTCCTGGTTATTATCTCACTAACAGCTTCAGTTCAGGACTCATTACCCGGGCAGTAGGTTTCTTTTTGTATCCAGCCCACCCTCATCCATCTTCTTGCTACAGAGTAAGCAAGTCTTATGAGGAAGACTTCTCAACTCAAAATCCAACTGTTTTTACCCAATGTTTATCTTGAATGCTGTGTGAAATAATAGAAAAATTTATAACTCTGGGTGTATTTGCTCCTTCCCATCTCTCTGGGCTCCTTCTTCATGCGCTGCCTTTTTATCCACTCCCCTAGCCTCTGATCCAGATACACCAGATTATTTTCAAGGACCAAAAGCATCATGCTGTGTAATGCCATTGTGCCTACCAGCGCAGTTTTTCCTAGAATTGTATTCTGTCCTTTCGTGTAGTTACTCAGTCTTAAAAATTCAGCTCAATTTTATTTTAATCTATTCCTTCATTGCCCACAATTTCACTGATATGACCTTTCTCTGCATCCATAGAACAAATGCATACCTTTATCAATGTTTAAAAATTTTTTGGCTGCACTCATGAGGCATGACGGATCTTAGTTTCCTGACTAATGATTTAAACCACAGCACCTGCAGTGGAAGCGTGGATTCTTAACCACTGGGCCAAGGGGAGTCCTTCAAAACTGTACTTTATGTGTGTGCATGCCCTTCTCACAAGACCAATGTTTCTTTGAACTTTTGAGAGAGTCACACTTCTATCTTTGAAATTCTAATAAATACTTTGGAACTATTTTCTAGAAAACGTAGAATCACATAAAATTTTCTGAAAGTTTCCACTGACATACAAATACCTATCCAAGTATTTATGAATGAATCCCCAGGGATTCTAGACCAAGTGCTCCTTCTTAGATGGTATTACTTAAGGATAAAAGCTATATTTTTTCCTTAATTGACTTTTTTCCCCCAGTACTTAACACAATGCCTAGCATAAATTAGTATCTCATCATTAATTTTAAAAAATGTTTATTAAATGAGTGAAAGGTAAGTCTTTGACATTTAGGTATGGCAAAGGGTCTAAGGAAAGAAAGTGGTCTTTCAAAGACAGATAAAATAGCTTGATGGATTATGGTTTTAACTTCATGGGCAATATGTAGTTAACTATCTTTCTAAGTGGTTATAACTGCAGAGATAAGATTTAGGGTTCAGTTAATTTTTCCTCATAAAGTTGAAAATATAAACTGGTGATCTCATAAGCCTAACCATTTATCTGAAAATTGCTAAATGGATAGAGTCTAAGAATATCTTATTTGTGGCTGCTCACATACAACCTGCCTGATTTCAGTGCCTATAACTGAGAGATAAGTAAGCTAATCTATGCAATTAAATAAAATAATGGATTAAATATATGATCACAATTTAAACATTATAAATAGTGTGCTGCATCATCCTAAATCTGATACAAGGAGTGTGAATTTTCATGCTGTTTGTTGCTGCTGCTGCTGCTGCTAAGTCGCTTCAGTCGTGTCCAACTCTATGACACCCTGTAGACAGCAGCCCACCAGGCTCCCCTGTCCATGAGATTCTCCAGGCAAGAACACTGGAGTGGGTTGCCATTTCCTTCTCCAATGCATGAAAGTAAAAAATGAAAGTGAAGTCGCTCAATCGAGTTCGACTCTTAGCAGCCTACTAGGCTCCTCTGCCCATGGGATTTTCCAGGCAAGAGTACTGGAGTGGGGTGCCATTGATTTCTCCGATGCTGTTTGTTAGTCATCCATAATTGTCTGGTTGCTTTGAAAATTCACTCTTCACCAAAAGAAGAGGAAAAGATTAGATTATAATAATTACTACCTGTGTGTGTATGTGTCAAAAGAATTCAGTTTGAGTGATTCATCCACACTAGTGATTCTCCTGCCTCTAATCCTTAGAATGTTGTTCTAAAGCTCTCTCTGCTCCAGAACAGTAAATAGTCAGAATGATTTATTCCTGATTGTGAATACACATCATACCTCCTTTCCTTTAATACAAAAATCTGCTTAATAACATACACTTAAAGCACACCGTTTTGATAGTAGTTGACAACATAGACTTTGGAATCAGATAAACTGGGATTCAAACCCCTGTTCTGCTCATTTTAGTTGTGGTATTTTGGACGAGGCATTTTATAGATAAGGAAATTAGGATTTTTAGAAGTTAAATAAAGAAAGTTTAATTTTACAAAATGGTACCCTCTAAATTATTACTATTTTAGTAAGTACATTTTGCACATTAAACCAGAAAATAAATTATGTAGAGAGTTGAATTTGACATTGCAGGAAGAATTTATTTTTCATAGCATCTAATCACAAAGCCATGAGTCCAGTAGCATGGTGACCCAGATTTTAGAATTCCCAGTAATCACACAAAGTGATATAAATTGCAAATGCACAGTCTAGTGATCACTCATTTAAGACTTTTTATAAATATTTACTGAATGAACAGTAGAGTTTAAAAGGAACCAATGATATTTTAGTCATACATTGAATGTAGATAGTCTTTCCAAAGATATTTTCACATGATTATTTCACAAATATGAAAGATGTGGTCCAAAAAAAAAAAAATTCCCTGTTGTCACATAAGCTGTTAGATATTTGAATAAAATCTGAATTACAGGATCTAGAAATTGCCTTGAAAAGAGATTGAAACTGTTGTGTAGCAACCACCACTTGCTAAATTTTATGTCAGTTATTTAAAATTTAGAGTATTTTAATTTTTTCAAGTGTCACATAAGACAAGTATACAGTTATTGATAATAATGAATGGGGAGAGGGATTTTGTTAATATTAAAGCAAACATTAGCTAATTCCAATCAGGTCACTGAAGAAGACAGTAAAGCCTGGTATGTTTAAATTTTTAAATGGCTTTGAGCACAACACATGCTATTTCTAAATGGCATTCTCAATTTTATAAAAGCTTTTCCCCCATTCCAAAGACCCCTGTACATTCTGTACGAATTCTGGAGCGATTTAATTTTCTTAGACAACATTTGTCAACATGTCAATCTCTGCATTAGCAAAATTATTTTTATTTAACAAATTGTACTGACCCTAGCTAATAGGTGACACTTACCAACCAGTTTTACGGGGTTGCGTGATAGCATTTGGTTATCAGCAGAATTTTGGAAGTAAGACTTTCAGAAGGATTCTGAAAAGAAGTATAAACATCTGGGATTTGTTCTTTATCACCTGCCCCAGTTTCTTGTCTAAAATGAAAATACGATGACTGGACCTCCAAAAGACATTTTGAACCATGAGGTCATTTGAAAGCAAAAGGACTAGTAAAGCAAACGGACAGAAGGAACATGGGAACCTGAGATGCTCTATCAGCCTTGGGCTGCCTATCTTGTTGCTTTCTCTACATAACAGAAAAATAACTTATATCTCACTTGAAAGTGAAAGTGTAAGTCACTCAGTTATCTTTGACTCCTTGCAACTCCATGGACTGTAGCCCACCAGTCCATGGGATTCTCCAGGCAAGAATACTGGAGTGCATAGCCATTTCCTTCTCCAGGGGATCTTTCCAACCCAGGGATCGAACCAGGGTCTCCCATGTTGCAGGCAGACTTTTACCATCTGAGCCACCAGAGAACTTACTTAAACAACTATTATTTTAAAGTGAAAGAAAGTGAAAGTGAAATAACCCAGTCCCAGTCGTGTCAGACTTTTTGGGACCCCATGAATCCCTGGTGGCTCTGATGGTAGAGTTTGCCTGCAATGTGGGAGATGCAAGTCCAATCCCTGGGTTGGGAAGATCCCCTGGAGAAGGAAATGACAACCCACTCCATTATTCTTACCTGGGAAATCCCATGGACGGAGGAGCCTTGGAGACTACAGTTTATGCGGTCACTGATGCTCCACTATATGCAACTGAATTTAACCCCATTTGAACAACCTGAGGGTGTTAATAGGATAGGTACTGGGCACTTCTGAAACCTCCCTGCTCCTGCTGCTTGCTACTGCACACTGCTTCTTCCACTGGAATCCTCTGGTTGCAATGCTGTATAACAGTTTCTACTCCAGTTTATAAAATACTGGAGGCTTATTTTCATTGACCTCCAAGAGAGGTTTAGTTAAGCAACAGTTCTTTCCCAGTAAACACCTTATATAAACTGACACCTGTTGGACCACTCTATCAGTTGCCAGAAACATCTGAATCCTCACCAGTGACAGAAGTTTAGGATTAATTCTGATTCACAAGCATTATTATATAAGTTGATGCTTCCTACTTTGAAACATATATACTACAAATACATTACAAGTGTTAAGTGAAAGATTTAAGGATAGGGCATGCCCTTTGCTTTCATCTCAGTTCCTGCTTTTCTTTTTGCCAAGTGAAGTGAAAGTCACTCAGCTGTGTCTGACTCTTTGTGACCTCATGGACTATACAGTCCATGGAATTCTCTAGTCCAGAATACTGGAATGGATAGCCTTTCCCTTCTCCAGGGGATCTTCCCAACCCAGGGATTGAACCCAGGTCTCCCGCATTGCAGGAGGATTCTTTACCAGCTGAACCACAAGGGAAGCCCAAGACATGGCTTTTTCCAAACCACATGCTTCCCTGGCTTCGGATCAGTAATCAAGTAATACAGCATTTGGTTCATCACAGTGTAAACACGCAACACTGGTGGGAGGAGGTAAGCATCAAATTAGTAGTGAACCTATTCCCGCCAGAGAGGCTGGCTAGCTCCTCTGAGCAATGTGCTAAGTCACTTCAGTCGTGTCTAACTCTTTGCAACCATATGAACTATGGGTTCCTGCCAGGGTCCTCAGCCCTTGGGATTTTTCAGACGAGAATACTGGAGTGGGTTGTCATTTTCTCCCCCAGAGAATCTTTCTGACCCAAGGACTGAACCCATTTTTCTTATGTCTCCTGCATTGGCAGGCAGGTTCTATACCACCTGTGCCAACTGGGAAGCCCCTCCAAGCAAAGGACACAGGGAAAAAACAAGAAGAAATTATGGAGCTTCAGTGAAAATACAGCAAAAAGTCTCTACTCATTGCAACATCATGCTGACAACTCTCTAGAATCAGTATTATCTTCCTTAGGGTAATTCCTCATGACCTTGTGGTTAAACCCCTTACTACTCACAAAGGACACATCAATCAGGACAGCTTTTAGGCTTATCCCCTTGGCTCATCTACTAGACAAACCAGGAAAACTCTTACACCATGTAGATTAGCTCAGTAGTCTACATGACTTTAACTTTATTTCTTATGTATACTGAATACTGGTACATTAACCGCCCCCCCCATCTTTTATGGAATTAGAAATTTACAGTTTCATTTTAGTTTGTCAGAGGAAGGAGCTAGTTACGCAAGTCCAAAGGTTTCTCCTCTACCTTTCCATAACATTTGTATAGATCTAAGTGACTTGTCCATGGTCCAAAAGCTAGTAACTAATGAAATATAAATCAAATTCAGATCTCTCTGATTCCGTGGTGGTGAATTTTCATATATGAGTCTAATGGATAGATTTGATTGCTTCATTCCAGCTCATAATGCTGGGAAGGGCCTGAAGATTAAAATGAACATCTCATCTAGCTCCCAGAAGAAAAGATGAATCAGCAACCTGTTAAGTATCACTTTGATCCTTCTAGTCCTCTTCTGTCCTGTCCTTTGGTCCAGCTGGACTTACAGTGACTGGCTCTTAATAGGTTCCAAGGCAACCTCCAATCACCATGCCTTATGCTGGTGCAGGTGACCTGTACCTCTCATTTCCTCCATGGAGTGTGGTGCAGTAGGATCACACACATAGTAACAGAAAAACAAGGGGCTCTACGCCCTGTAGAACAGAACTTTAACCAATGGCAAATATTTGAGATAGATCTTTGTCCTTCATTCCCACCAATGTACTACGCTGAAATCAGTTTACATAGCTTCCTAACAATTGCCTTTTGAGATCAACATTCTCATCTTCATCCTGCTTTTCCTGCTTCACTGCCTACAGTCTAAGGTGAGGCACATGATTGATGAGATTAAAATATTTCCAAACATGCCATTAAGAATTCACTATCACAAAGTGCTGTTTAATTACTAAGTTGTGTCTCTTTTGTGACCTCATAGGCTATAGTCTACCAGGCTCCTCTCTCCATGGGTTTTCCAGGCAAGAATACTGGAGTGGGTTGCTATTTCCTTCTCCAGTGGTTCTTTCCAACGCAGGGATTGAACCCGTGTCTCCTGCACTGGCAGAAGCATTCTTTTTCACTGAACCATCAGGGAAGCCCTATTGTAAAGTATTTTAGCATAAATTATGCTGTGACATGTCATAAAGTATATTAAATTTGAGAACACATGGTATTTTAAGATGAAGTGATGGTAAGCATGTGTCCCCTATAAACAAGAGTGAAAATCCAGATTATTATTGCCAGAAGTGTCCTTATAAATGGTTTTGTTCAAACTTGCATCTCAGAAATCAAGAAACCATGGCCAGAAAAGTTAAGTGACCTTTCAAGTCACACACCAGTTGATATAAAAGCTTAGTTGTCATTCAGACCTTGTCTAAGTCTCAGCTTTGTGCTTCAAACATTGCATCACTATGCTTATCCTGACCAGTGACATAAGCATGCTGTCCACTTGGCAGTTTGGGCACACAGAACAAAGAGTGAATCATGAAACTACCACAACTTGATGAAAACTATCCACTAAGGGCTCCAAGATATCATTCTCCATTCTCCTGAAACCTTCCTGATTGTTAATCAGCTTACACAGCTGCTTTCATTTCAGAAAGAGATAGCCATGCTTTTTGTGCATGAATATTCAATCCACCTAATAGCTATATAGCAAAATGTAAAATATTTTGAATCAGTTACCCAGAATGCTATATCTCTAAGTAAAAGAACAAATAAAATTCTGTTTCCTGAGTTGGAGAGTCAGTGGACAGGACTTCAGAGAATGAGCAGGTAGCTACAGTATATTTAAGTTGTCTGCCCAAAACAGAAGCCAGACTCCAATCCACAAGGCTTGACTTTTTGCTACTCTTTAGTTTCCATCAGTGATTGAAAAGTTTGCTCCAAGATACATGTTAGTTTATTTCAACAAACATCTGTTGAGGATCCGCTATATGTAAGAAACTGAGCTCGTGAAAAATCTCAGAATCTGCTTAATTTTTCTCTTCCACAAAAATCTTTCACAGATATTGTAGATCTCTCTGAGTGACCAGTGTGGCATTATCAGTAATATTCTTTTATTCTTTCAAGTAAAGACTTTAAATGCTATGAAGGCAGGAACTGTATTAGCTCAGTTCAGTCGTTCAGTCTTGTTCGACTTTTTGTGACCCCATGGACTACAGCACACCAGGCCTCCCTGTCCATCACCAACTCCCAGAGTTTACTCAAACTTATGTCCATTGGGTCAGTGACATCATCTGACCATGTCATCCCCAGTCTCCCCTTCTTCTCCTACCTTCAATCTTTCCCAGCATCAGGGTCTTTTCTTATGAATAAGTTCTTCGCATCAGGTGGCCAAAGTATTGGAGTTTCAATTTCAGCATCAGTCATTTCAATGAATATTCAAGACTGATTTCTTTTCGTATTGACTGGTTGGATCTTCTTGCAGTCAGTCCAAGGGGTTCTCAAGAGTCTTCTTCAACACCACAGTTCAAAAGCATCAATTCTTCATCACTCAGCTTTCTTCACAGTCCAACTCTCACATCCATACATGACCACAGGAAAAACCATAGCCTTGACTAGACGGACCTTTGTTGGCAAAGTAATGTCTCTGCTTTTTAATATGCTATCTAGGTTGGTCATAACTTTCCTTCCAAGGAGCAAACGTCTTTTAATTTCACGGCTGCAGTCACCATCTGCAGTGATTTTGGAGGCCCCCAAAATAAAGTCTGACACTGTTTCCACTGTTTCCCCATCTATTTTCCATGAAGTGATGGGACTGGATGCCATGATCTTCGTTTTCTGAATGTTGAGCTTTAAGCCAACTTTTTTGCTCTCCTCTTTGACTTTCATCAAGAAGCTTTTTAGCTCCTCTTCACTTTCTGCCATAAGGGTGGTGTCTTCTGCATATCGGAGGTTATTGGTATTTCTCCTAGCAAACTTAATTCCAGCTT
>SJYC01082337.1:0-31581 GCA_006408675.1 Madoqua kirkii | reverse complement strand
CTGAAGAAGGCTTTCTTATCTCTTCTTGCTATTCTTTGGAACTCTGCATTCAGATGCTTATATCTTTCTTTTTCACCTTTGCTTTTCACCTCTCTTCTTTTCACAGCTATCTGTAAGGCCTCCTCAGACAGCCGTTTTGCTTTTTTTGCATTTCTTTTCCATGTGGATGATCTTTATCCCTGTCTCCTGTACAATGTCACTAACTTCATTCCATAGTACATCAGGCACTCTGTCTATCAGAGTTAGGCCCTTAAATCTATTTCTCACTTCCACTGTATAATCATAAGGGATCTGATTTAGGTCATACCTGAATGGCCTAGTGGTTTTCCCTACTTTCTTCAATTTAAGTCTGAATTTGGTAATAAGGAGTTAATAGTCTGAGCCACAGTCAGCTCCTGTTCTTGTTTTTGTTGAGTGTATAGAGCTTCTCCATCTTTGCCTGCATAGAATATAATCAATATGATTTTGGTGTTTACCCAAGCCTGCTCAAATCTTTTCCTCCCTTTTGGGAACTGTTGTAAATTATTTAGTGTACATTGTTCTTGGGCTTTTTTAAAGAGGAGAAAAAGTGAAAGTCGCTCACTTGTGTCTGAGTCATTGCGACCCCACGGACTATACAGTCCATAGAATTATCCAGGCTAGGGAATGAATGGGTAACCTCTCCCTTCTCCAGCGGTTCTTCCCAACCTGAATCAAACCCATGTCTCCTGCATTTCAGGTGAATTCTTTACTTGCTGAGCCACAAGGGAAGCCAAGAATACTGGAGTGGGTAGCCTATCCCTTCTGCAGGGATCTTTCCAACCCAGGAACTGAACTGGGGTCTCCTGCATTACAGGCAGATTCTTTACCAACTGAGCTATCAGAAAAGCATATATTACATATAAACATATAATTTCTTCATAAATAGAGTCATCTTTTTTGATTGCTATTTCCCATATATATCCCAGAGAATTGTCCATTAGTAATATAATTTACCTATTTTTTATTTTTGTCCATATATAGCTATTAAACATTTATCTTTATGTCAATGTGTGCTTTCTAGTCTTTTTTAAATTTTGTTTTCAATTGGAGGATAATTACTTTACAATAGTGGGATGGTTTCGGTCACACATCAGCATGAATCAGCCATAGGTATGTATATGTCCCCCTCCCTCTTGAACCTCCCTCCCTCCTCCACCTCCATCCCACCCCTCTAGGTTGTCGCAGAGTATTGGCTTTGGGTTCCCTGGGTCACACAGCAAATTCCCACTAACTATCCATTTTACATATGGTAATGTACATGTTTCAATGCTACTCTGTCAAATCATCCCACTCTCTCCTTCCCCCACTGTATCCAAAAGTCTGTCTTTCATGTCTGTGTGTCCTTTGCTGCCCTGCAAATAGGATCATTGGTACCATCTCTCTAGATTCCATACGTAAGTGTTAATATATAATATTTGCCTAGTCTTTATAATAATGACAAATGGAGATATACAATTTACAGGATTTTATTAAACATAAAGGAGTTTTAAACTACAAAATATTGTATATAATCAATAGATTATTATAAAGTTTCTAAGTTCACACTTCAGGAAGGATAGTACTATGTATATAGTTTTTAAATTTAAAAGATTTAGATAACAATCTATATTAACAATCTAAATTAACAATCTTTAATTTACCCACTCCGTTATTCTCTGGCTTCCCTTGTGGCTCAGTTGGTTAAGAATCTGACTGTAACGCAGGAGACCTGGGTTTGATCCCTGTGTTGGGAAGATCCCCTGGGGCAGGGAAACGATACCCAAGTCAGTATTCTGGCCTGGAGAATTCCATGGGGTCACAAAGAGTTGGACACAACTGAGAAAATTTCACTTTCACTTTCTTTAATTTAGATACAGTACAAGTGTACATTTCTGTAGGTTTTGAGAGATATATTGAGTCATAGATGCACCACAGGGAACAAAAAAATTCCCTCATCACAAAAATCTCATGTTGTGCCTTGCAGTCAACTTCACCCCTTACCATATTGCTAGAAACTACTTTCTGTTCTCTGTCATAATTCTTTTATCTTTTTCAGAATGTCATATGCATGACATCTTACAACATGTCACATTTGAATCTGGGTTCCTTAACTTACCTGCTTTTAAGATCATCCATGCTGTTGCATGGATCAGGAGCTCCTTGCTTTCTATTGTTGAGCATCCACTGTATGGTCAAAACCACAATTTGTTTATCAGTTCACCTATGGAAGGACACTGGGTTATTTCTAGTTTTTGGTGATGTTACTACAAGCATTTGTGCTTAGGCTTTTGTGTGAATGTAAGTTTTCATTTCTCTAGGAGTCAGTTTCGTAGGTCACTTGATAAAGTATGATAAACTTACAAGAACTTTCCAGTTTTCAGAGTGGCTGTAGCATTTTACATTCCTACCAGAATATATGAATATTCTAGTTCCTGTATGTTTTTCCTACTTTTTCTATACATAGTATTTTTATATATTTCATCCATTTCAATAGGTATATAGTGATATTTGATTGTGATTTAATTTGCATTTTACTAATGACCAATGATTTGGGGGCTGCTTTGGTGACCCAGAGGGTAAAGAAGCTGCCTGCAGTGTGGGACACCAAGGTTCGATCCCTGAGTTGGGAAGATCCCCTGGAGAAGGGAGTGGCAACCCACTGCAGTATTCTTTCCTGGAGAAATCAACAGAGTGAGGATCCTGGCAGGCTATAGTCTATAGGATCACAAAGAGCTGGACACAACTGAGCCACTAACACTTTCTTTTTCACTTTCAATGATTTTAAACATCTTTTGTTGAGATTACTTGACCACTGTATATGCTTTTCATGATGTGTCTGATCGAATCTTTTGGAATTTCTTAAGAAATCCGTTGTTGTCTTCTCAATGTTGAGTTTTACTGTTTATCTTTTACTAAAAGATACTGATGAATGGTGCTTCCCTGGTGGCAAAGATGGTAAAGGATCTGCTGAAATGTGGGAGACCTGGGTTAAATCCCTGGATGGATAAGATCCCCTAGAGAAGGGAACACACTCCAGTATTCTTGCTTGGGAAATCCCAGGGACAGAGGAGCCTTGCAGCTACAATCCATGGTATTGCAAAGAGTCAGACACAACTGAGCTGACATGAAAATTAAAATATTGATGAACAATATTACATTATTTTACATTCATTGTACAACATAGTGATTCAACAGTCAAATACATTACAAAGTAATCACCCTTTTTGTAAAGTACAGTTCAGTAACCATCTGTCACCATAAAAAGTTACGGTATTATTCCTTATGTTATTTATTATATCCTGTGACTTATTCAGTTGCTCAGTCATGTCTGACTCATTGAAACATGGATTGCAGGATGCCAGGCTTCCCTGTCCTTCACTATCTCCCTGGAGCTTGCTCAAAGTCATGTCTATTGAGTCAGTGATGCCATACAACCATCTCATCCTCTGTTGTCTCCTTCTCCTCCTGCCTTCTATCTTTCCCAGCACTGGACATTGGAGACTTTTGTAATAAGTTGGCTCCTCCCATCAGGTGGCCAAAGTGTTGGAGCTTCAACTTAGCATCAGTCCTTCCAATGAAGATTCAGGATTGATTTGCTTCGCAATTGACTGGTTTGATCTCCTTGCAGTTCAAGGGACTCTCAAGAGTCTTCTCGAACACCACAGTCCAAAAGCATCAGTTCTTCAGTGCTCAGCCTTCTTGAAGGTCCAGTTCTCACATCCATGCCTGGCTACTGGAAAAACCATAGTTTTGGACAGACAGACCTTTGTTGGCAAAGTAATGGCTCTGTTTTTTAATATGCTGTTTAGGTTGGTCATAGCTTTTCTTTCAAGGAGCAAGCATCTTTTAATTTCATGGCTGCAATCACCAACATAAGTGAATTTGGAGCCCCCCAAAAGAAAGCCTGTCACCATTTCCATTGTTTCCCTATCTATTTGCCATGAAGTAATGGGACCGAATGCCATAACTTTTATTGTTTAAATGTTGAATTTTATGCCAGCTTTTTCACTCTTCTCTTTCACTTTCATCAATAGGCTCTTTAGTTCCCCTTCACTTTCTGCCACAAGGGTGGTTTCATCTGCATATCTGAGGTTATTGATATTTCTCCCTGGAATCTTGATTCCAGCTTGTGCTACATCCAGTATGGCATCACATGATGTACTCTGCATATAAGTTAAATAAGTAGGGTGACAATATACAGCCTTGACATACTCCTTTCCCAATTTGAAAGCAATTGGTTGTTTCATGTCCAGTTCTAACTGTTGCTTCTTGACCTGCATACAGATTTCTCGGGGGAGAGGGGATAAACTGGTCTGGTATTCCTATTACTTTAAGAATTTTCCATAGGTTGTTTTGATCCACAGAGCCAAAGGCTTTAGCCTAGTCAATGAAGCAGAAGTAGATATTTTTCTGGAATTCTCTTGCCTTTTCTATGATCCAAGAGAGGTTGGCAATTTGATCTCAGATTCCTCTGCCTTTTCTAAATCCTGCTTGAATATCTGGAAGTTCTCAGTTTATGTGCTGTTGAAGCCTCGCTTGGAGAAATTTGAGCATTACTTGTCTAGTGTGTGAGATGAGTCCAATTGTGTGGTAGTCATAACATTCTTTGGCATTGCCTTTCTTTGGGATTGGAGTGACAACAGACCTTTTCCAGTCCTCTGGCCACTGCTGAGTTTTCCAAATTTGCCAGCATGTTGAGTGAAGCACTTTTACAGCATCATCTTTTACGATTTGAAATAGCTCAGCTGCAATTCCAGCACTTCCACTAGCTTTGTTCATAGTGATGCTTCCTGAGGCCTGCTTGACTTCACACTCCAGGATGTCTGGTCTACGTGAGTGATCACACCATTGTGGTTTCTGGCTCATGAAGATCTTTTCTGTATAGTTCTTCTTTGTATTCTTGCGATCTCTTCTTAAAATTTTCAGCTTCACAAACCATTTGTGTCCTTCATTATGCCCATCTTTGCATGAAGCATTCCATTGCTATCTCTAATTTTCTTGAAGAGATCTTTAGTCTTTACTTTTTTAATGTTTTACTCTATTACATTGCGCTGATCACTGAGGAAGGCTTTCTTATCTCTCTTTGCTCTTCTTTGGAACTCCACTTTCATATGGGTATATCTTTCCTTTTCTCCTTTGCCCTTTGCTTCTCTTCTTTTGTCAGGTGTTTGTAAGGCTTCCTCAGAGAACCATTTGCGTTTTTACATTTCTTTATCTTAGGGATGGTTTTGATCACCACCTCCTTTACACTGTTATGAACCTCTGTTCAAAATTCTTCAGGCATTCTGTCTATCAGATCGAATCTCTTGAATCTATTTGTCACTTTCACATATAATCCTAAGGGATTTGATTTAGGTCATACCTGAATGGTCTAGTTGTTTTCTCTACATTCTTCAATTTAAACCTGAATTTGGCAGTAAGAAGTTAATGGTCTGAGCCACAGCCAGCTCCCATTCTTGCTTTTGCTTACTGTGTAGAACTTCTCTATCTTTGACTGAAAGAATATAATCAATATGATATTAGTATTAACCATCTGGTGATGTTCATGTGTAGAGTTACCTTTTGTGTTGTGGGGAGAGTGTGTTTGCTATGACAGTACGCTCTCTTGGCAAAACTTTGTTATCCTTTGCCCTGCTTTATTTTGTACTCCAAAGCCAAACTTGCCTGTTACTCCAGGTATCTCTTGGCTGCCTACTTTTGCATTCCAGTCTTCTGTGATGAAAAGAATGCGTGGTGGTTTGTTTGTTTGTTTGTTTATTTTTTGGTGTTAGTTCTAGAAGGTTATATGGGTCTTCATAGAACTGTTCAAGTTTAGTTTCTTTGGCATCCTGTAACTAATATATTTTAAATTTGGAATCTTCTATTCTTAATCCCTTTACCTATTTAACAAGTTTTCTCTCTGCATTTAAAGTCTGTTTCTATTTTGTTTTGCTTGTTTTTGTTTTTTAGATTCCATATATAATCATCACACAGTATTCATCTTTCTCTGTTTGACTTATTTTACTTAATACTCTATGTTGGTATGTTGCCACAAATGACATGACTTCATTCCTTTTTATGGCAAAGTGATATTTCATTGTGACACACACTACTTCTTTTTTATTCATTCATCTATCTATTGATAGACAAATAGATTGCTTCCATATCTTGACCATTATAAATAATGTGGCTGTGAACATATAAGTACATAGTACATACATATGTTTGAGTTGGTGTTTTTGTTTTCTTTGACTAAATGCAAGAATTGCACAATCATATGGTAATTACATTTTAAATATTTTGAAGAGCTTCCATATGGTTTTTACAGCAGCTATACCAATTTAAGCTGAAGAATTGATGCTTTTGAACTGTGGTGCTGGAGAAGACTCTTGAGAGTCCCTTGGACTGCAAGGAGATCCAACCAGTCCATTCTGAAGATCAGCCCTGGGATTTCTTTGGAAGGAATGATGCTGAAGCTGAAACTCCAGTACCTTGGCCACCTCATGAGAAGAGTTGTCTCATTGGAAAAGACTCTGATGCTGGGAGGGATTGGGGGCAGGAGGAGAAGGCAACGACCGTGGATGAGATGGCTGGATGGCATCACTGACTTGATGGATGTGACTCTGAGTGAACTCTGGGAGTTGGTGATGGACAGGGAGGCCTGGCGTGCTGCAATTCATGGGGTTGCAAAGAGTCGGACACGACTGAGCAACTGAACTGAACTGATACCAGTTTAAAGTTTCCATCAACAGTGCACAAAAGTTCCCTTATCTCCACATTCTCTGCAATATTTCTTTTTAATTTTTTGATGATAGTCATTCTGAAAAGTATGAAGTGCTATCTCATTGTGGTTTTGATTTGCATTTCTCTGATAATTAGTGATGTTGAGTATTTTTTCATGTGTCTGTTGGCCATCTGTATGTCCTCTTTTAGAAATGTCTATTTAGGTCCGATGCTCATTTTTATAAATGGATTTTTTTATATTGAGTTGTGTGATTTCTTTAGGAAACATTAGCAAATATATTGTTTGAAAATATTTTCTCCCATTTGGTAGGTTGACTTTTAACTTTGTTAATGATTTTCTTCCCTGTGGAAAAGTTTTCTGGTTCAAAGTAGTCTCATTTATTTGTTTATGCTTTTGTTTCCTGAGGGGACAGATCCAAAACTTATTGCTAAGATCAATGCTAAAGAGCATACTTCGTTGCCTGTTTTTTGTTTGTTTTGTTTTTTTTTTTAATGTTTTATTTTGGTAGGGGTTTTATGAATTTAGGTCTTATATTGAAGTCTTGGATCCATTTTGAGTTTATTTTTGTCTGTGGTGTAAAACTGTTGTTCAGGTTAATTGTTTTTCATATAGGTGTTCAATTTTCACCATTTGTTGAAGAGTTTGTCTTTTTCCCATTGGGTATTCTTGCCTCTCTTGTTGTAGATTAACGGATCATATAAGTATGGCTATATTCTCGGCTCTCAATCCTATTCCATTGATCTCTGTGTCCATTTTCATGCTAGCACCATACTGCTTTTATTACTATGGGTTTATAGTATAGTTTGAAATCAGGACGTGTGGTATCTTCAGCTTTGTTCTTCTCAAGATACTTTTGGTTCTTTGGAGAATTTGTGTTTCCATAAAAAATAAATTTGTATTATTAGTCATATCTCTGTGGAAAATGCCCTTGGTATTTGATAAGGATCCACTGAATCTGCAGATTGTCTTGGGTAGTATGGTCATTTTAACAATATTAATTCTTCTAATCGATGAACATCTTTCCATTTGTATGTATCATCTTCAATTTCTTTCATCAATATCTTTTAATCTTCAGTGTAAAAGTCTTTCACCACCTGGTTAGGTTTATTCCTAGATATTTCATTCATCATGCTGAAATAGTAAATGGAATTGTTTTCTTAATTTCTCTTTCTGATACTCCATTTTTAATGTTAAGAAGTGCAACAGATTTCTTTTATATTAATTTTGCATATTGCAACTTTACTGAGTTCATTTCTTATTTCTAATAGTTTTTTGATGTTGTTTATAGTGTTTTCTATGTTTAGTATCATATCATCTGAAACAGTGACAGCTTTACTTCTTTCTTTCCAATTTGAATGCATTTCATTTTTTTTCCCCTTGTCTGATTGCTATGGCTATGCTGAAAAACTGTGTCTTTTTCTTGATCTTAGTAGAAATACTTTCAGCTTTT
This sequence comes from Madoqua kirkii, assembly GCA_006408675.1. NCBI lineage: Eukaryota > Metazoa > Chordata > Mammalia > Artiodactyla > Bovidae > Madoqua > Madoqua kirkii. Next base: position 23,407 of record SJYC01082337.1, on the reverse strand, counting down.
CATTATAGAATTTTGACTATGGTGTGGAAAACCATTATATGGAAGACTATAAAATGTTGTAGCTGTAATGGTGATGGAAAAAATACTTAGAAAGGCAGATTCTTTGCCACTGCACCACTTGGGATGACCAAGAGCTCTTTTTAGGCTAACTTGTTAAATGAGTATACACTGGTAAGTAAGACAGATGGGGTCTTCATTCTCATGGAGCTTATATTCTACTCCAGGGAAACGTGCAACACACAAATTAGCAAACATAGGCATCAGGTATTTATAAATTCTGAGTCAAAATAAGTATGGAGTGGAAGATAATCATGTGGGGGCATGATGTTTTATATGGGGTGGGTATGGAAGGTATCTCTGACTAGAAGATGTTAAAACAGAGAGCTGAAGGAACTGAGAGGATGAATCCTGTAAACTTCTACAGGCAATGGGGTTTTAATAAGAAGCAGCACATGAAAAACAAGCAGAAACAAGCTTAGTATGTTCAATTTCTTGGCCATTTGTTATTCCTTCTGTTAGTTACTTGTTCATACACTTTCTCTGCATTCCCACAGAGTCATTCCTTTTTTCCTGTTAATAAATAGGAACTCAGTATATTATGGCTAGTCCTCTTTTATCTTTTATTTATGTTGCAAATATTTTCTCCCAGTTTTTTTTTTTTTTAAGAAGAATTCCATACTGGGTAATTTTATTGTTCCTTGTGAACAGGAGTTTAGTTTTTTGTTTGGTGGAAGGTTTTCTTGAACAAGTCACTTTTATTTTCCCTGTGAAAATAGAGGTCATAATCATTCCAGATAAGTTATCCTCAAGTGCCTTATTTTTTATTGCTCTCCTGATCCTTCTAGGTCTTTTATTTGTTATTGCCATGTCCTAGGGAAGCTGCCATGTCCTAGAGAATACACCTGCAATGCAGGAGACCCTGGTTTGATTCCTGGGTTGGGAAGATCTACTGGAGAAGGGAAAGGCTACCCATTCCACTGGCTGCTGCCTGTCGTTCTAAGAAATGGATCTGCTCAGTGAACCTCACAGCTGTACACCAGGTAGAAGTTATTTTTCCGTCATGAAATGAAGAAATGAGATTTGGAATGATTTAATGGAGCTCAGAGAAAACCTTAGAGTGAATGTATCTGTAGGGTGTCCTCAGGTGGCTTCGAAAATGGCTTAGTGATGGGGTAGTCATAAATTCTTCCCTCCCCACATGTTCCTAAGACTCCAGGAAGGTATATAACAAGGGAATGCAGAACACAATGAGGAATGGACTACTCAAAGCTTTGGAAGACAGATAGTTGAAAAGCTTGGATTGATTACAAACTCATTATGTGTCTTCTAGATATGGCATTCAGCAACTCTGAGATATAGTTCTCAGATCTGACAGAGGACCAGAATCATTATACCATGGCTTCCTGAAAAGGCAAAACTTAAATCAAGAAACTGTAATTCCCTATGTATGGTGTCAGTCTTGGAAATTAATTTCAAAGCTAAATGGGCAATCCAAACATCAAGTTCATATCTTGCCAATTGTCTATATGTATCCACCACATCCATTCTGTTTCCAAAACAACTTCAGAGCACTAGAAAAATAATGTTTTGTAAGAATGATGAGTGGTAAATATTTTATAATATTGAGTGTAGATGATTTAATCATTTGGCTTTATGAAATGAAAAATACCTCACATTTGTAAGATTTTCTTGTTTGTTGTTTAATATGGAGTATTTTAACTTACTCTTGTTCTGTTCTTTCCACTAGTTTGTTATTTTCTCAGAAGTAAGAATCATTTCAATTTTTTCCATCATAACATCCAAACAGGTCAAGAACAATATTGAAAGGTAGTTTATAAGCATATTCTTATCTGACCACACACTCCAGAAATCAGGAAACAGACTAAATCATTAATTCTTAAGAGTTAGGTGTCTTAACAGCAAAATTAAGATCTCTATGTACTAACCATAAAGAAAGATGTCTTATTGTTAACAATCATCATAAAAAGTAACCAACTCTAAGGCCAAACAGAACTTCCTAATATTGAGTGAAGTTCTAAACCATCAATAGGATATTCAACTAGTATGGCTAGAAAATAAAACACATATGGAAACTCAAAAAGCAAAATGTACAAATAACATGATTTCCTTAAAAGATCAGATTGGAGTGAGGGAGGGAGACTTGGGAGACATGTGGAGGATGCAGTTCCAGGCAGCTTTTGCTATTTTTATGGCCTTTATTGTAGGAGTATGTCATTCTAACCCCAGTCACAAGACAGAAAGATACTCTTCCTTGCCCTAAACTCCACACAACTGCAAAACTAAGTTTATGATTCTCTCAGGAATCCATGACTCACTTTGGAAGAATCAGAGGTCAACACATGCTGTCAAGTCTTCTGCTTCTGACTGGGACAGAGCAGCCCACATTTTCATACCTCCATCCATGAAACTGTTTTACTCAATTTATCCTCAGTCTAGCTGGATACTTTTCCATGTTCCCCATCATCCAGCTTCTTACTTGCATCTCTAGTCTGTTTCTCCCTAGGTCCACTCCTCATACTCTGAACTCCACAAAGATAACAAAAATATCACAACATAAAGCATCCTTGTTTACTTCTTTGTAATTTCTAAGAGGCAGTCTACTTGTCCATCCAGCTTTTGCATTATTTAACTCTGGATATCATTTTATACTCAATATAGGAGACAAATGAAATTTAAAAGGGTTACAATTATATATACAAACTATATACTACATGGTATTATTATATTTTACATAATTATAATATTATGTTCTTGTTGTTCACTCACTAAGTCGTGTCTGATACTTGTGATCCATGGAAAGTAGCTCACCAGGCTCACTGTCCTTCACTATCTCCTGGATTTGCATAAACTCGTGTCCATTGAGTCGGTGATGCCATCCAACCATCTCACCCTCTTTTGTTCTCTTCTCCTCCTGCCCTCAATCTTTCCCAGCATCAGAGTCTTTTCCAATGGGTCAATTCTTCAAATCAGGGGGCCAAAGTATTGCAACTTCAGCTTCAGTTTCAGTCTTTTCAATGAATATTCAAGGTTGACTTCCTTTAGGATTGATTGAATTGACCTACTTACAATCTAAGGGACTCTCAAGAGCCCTCTCCAACACCACAGTTTGGAAGCATTTATTCGTTGCTGCTTAGCCTTCTTTATGGTCCAACTCTCACATCCATACATGACTGCTGTAAAAGCCATAGCTTTGACTATAGGGATCTTTGTTGACAAGTGATGTGTCTGCTTTTCAAATGCTGTCTGGGTTTGTCATAGCTTTCTTTCAGAGAGCAAGCATCTTCCAATTTCATGGCTGCAGTCACCATTGACAGTGATTTTAGAGCCCAAGAAAATGAAATCTGCCACTGTTTCTAATTTTCCCCATCTATTTTCCATGAAGTGATGGGACTGGATACAAAGATCTCCATTTTTTGAATGTTGAATTTTAAGCCAACTTTTTCACTCTCTTCTTTCACCCTTATCAAGAGGCTCTTTAGTTCCTCTTCGATTTCTGCTATTAGAGTGGTATCATCTGCATATCTGAAGTTGTTGATATTTCTCCTGGCAATCTTGATTCTACCTTGTGAGTCATCCAGTCTGGCATTTTGCCTGGTGGACTCCTCATATAAATTAATAAGCAGGGAGACAATATATAATCCTGACATATTCCTTTCCCAATTTGGAACCAGTCCATTGTTCCACATCTGGGTCTAATTATTGTTTCTTGCCTGCATATAGATTTCTCTGGAGGCAGGTAAGGTGGCCTGATAGTCCCATCTCTTGAAGAATTTTCTGCAGTTTGTTGTGATCCACACAGTCAAAGGCTTTGGTGTTGTCACTGAAGCAGATGTTTTCTGGAATTTTTTGCTATGATCCACTAGTTGTTGGCAATTTGACCTCTGATTCCTCTGCCTTTTCTAAATCTAGCTTGTACATCTGGAAGTTCTTGGTTCATGTACCAAGCCTAGCTTGAAGGATTTTGAGCATTATCTTGCTAGCATGTGAAATGAATGAAATTGTATGGTAGCTGGAACATTCTTTGGAATTACCCTTCTTTGGGATTGAAATGAAAACTGACTTTTTCTAGTCTGGTGGTCATTACTGAATTTTCCAAATTCACTGGCATATTGAGTGCAGCACTTTCACAGCATCATCTTTTAGAACTTGAAATAGCTCAGCTGAAATTCCACCACCTCCACAAGCTTTGTTTCTAGTGATGCTTCCCAAGACCTCCTTGGCTTCACCCTCAGTGTGACCACACCATCCTAGTTATCTGCGTCATTAAGACCTTTTTTTGTATAGCTCTACTGTGTACTCTTGCCACCTCTCTCAATCTCTTCTATTTCTGTTAGGTATTTGCCGTTGTTGTCCTTTATTGTACCTATATAAATGTTATATTTATGTATGTTATATTATATACACACACACATATAACCGAATAAAAACTTTATGCTCCCAACCGTATACCTGTGCCAATGATTGGGTGTTATAGATACAAAAATAAATAAATAAGTCTGTTTTTCTGGGAAGTAGGGACACAACCCTGCATGGTTTATTCTACCTAGTCTTCTCTCAGTAGATCAGGCCAAAGCTAGATCTCATCTGTATCTTTGCTCAGTTCTATCTTTCTTTTTCTCCTGCTTTCTTTTATTGGTTCTTCTTGAAGAATTTTCCCTAAATGGATTACATGAACACCAATCCCTGCCTCAGGTTCTGTATTTCTGCTTTTAAGGGACCCAAACAGAAACAGTGTCTAAAATGAACTTTTAAGGATCTTGCTATATGCTAAGTGACTTTCTATAATTCCAAGCTTTTTGATACTGACAGTCTGGTTTTTTTTTTTTAATATATTCTTCCTTGAGATGCCCTTGAGAAGAAAAGCAACAGAGGCAGATTATTCATATTGTAGTGAACTCTGATTTTCATTAAAAAATTACCTTACCTTCTCTTCAGATCTTCTTACATGCTGTCCCCTAAGTTTAGGACAATTTTCACTTTAGTGTGTGTGTGTGTGTGTGTGTGTGTGTGTGTGTGTGTCTAGAAAAACTCTAATTTATCCTCAGCTGAGTTTCCTTCAAGAACCCTCCCAGATATCTCTCTACTCTGTTCTCCTAAATCTATGTAATGTGTGTGTGTCTTTCTCAAGTATTCTTGTAACACTCTAGAACATCTTCCAGATATCATATATTATAAATTCAAGAAAGATATGGAATGAGTCTATCTTGATCATTTCTGAATCTCCAGAATCTAGCATAATATCTGACACACAGCAAAGATGCCCTTTTAAATAAAAATGAGTGAATATGCAAATGTTAACAAAATGGAAGCTATGTTGGATGGTCTTGTTTCTTATGATCCTTGGTATAGTCTTGAACATATTGGCTGGGGACAAATTTTCTCACCAGGTGGATATTTGCAGTCCGCCTCTCATCTAGCCTCCTCTAAGCTCTTTCCCACCACCTTTCCAAAGTAGGGCTGTGGGGAATGGAAGGCCTTCAATATGACATTCGGAAAGAACTTGAATTAAGATCATTATATGAAACGAATTGCCAGTCCAGGTTCAATGCATGATCCCGGATGCTTGGTGCTGGTGTACTGGGATGACTCAGAGGGATGGTATGGGGAGGGAGGAGGAAAGGGGCTTCAGGATGGGGAACACGTGTATACCTGTGGTGGATTCATGTTGATGTATAGCAAAACCAATACAATATTGTAAAGTAATTAACCTCCAATTAAAATAAATAAATTTATATTTTAAAAAAGATAATTAGATGCCAAACTGCTTAATAGGAATAAACTATATCTCATTTACCTCTTTGTTCCAAAATGCTAGCATAGAGTTTAGCAAATGGAAGATAGTCAGAAAATACTGAATAAAAAAATAAGCTGTTGCCTGAAGCACAGTCTGAGTTCAGTTCAGTCACTCAGTTGTGTCCAACTCTTTGCGACCCCATAAATTGCAGCACACCAGGCCTCCCTGTCCATCACCAACTCCCAGAGTTCATTCAAACTCACGTCCACCGAGTCAGTAATGCTTAGTGCCATGTAAATTATTTAAAAGTAAACTTCTGAATCTAACTTTCCTACCTACCTCTTTCATTGCTAATTTTTGATACTGTGCTTAACTTCCTCTAGTAACAACTTACACTCCTCTTCCACTGCCAGTTACATCATCATGCCTCCGTATATGCTGTTCTCATCATCTAGAGCACCTTCCTCATCCACAGAAATCCTCAGCTGATTCATGAGGCTTCCTTTCCCAGCATCTTCCAGCTCTTGTTGATCTTCTTCATTGGATTTCATCAATCTAAAACCACAGAAATGTTGTCATCTCCTCTAGAGCCAGAACTCTATCTTAGACACTGGGAATGCAGAGATAAATGCCAAAGCACAATCAGCATTCAGTATTCTTTTTAAATGTCAGTATAGTGGAGTAGGGGTTGAATCAAAAATTCTTTCATCATTTTCTGTAATCTAGAGCTAAATTTAGGATTAGCAAAAAAGCAGCTTGGGCCCAGGGATATTCATTGGCTGTTAACATATGGAAATTAACAAATATACCCAAGTACCCAATGTAGTGAAAAAGTTAATGTGTTTGTTTTTTTTTTCCTGTGTGGCAAAGTGAAGTGAAGTCGTTCAGTCGTGTCTGACTCTTTGTGACCCCATGACTATAGCCTACCAGGCTCCTCTGTCCATGAGATTTTCCAGGCAATAGTACTTGAGTGGATTGCCATTTCCTTCTCCAGGGGATTGTCCTGACCCCGGGATCAAACCCAGGTCTCCTGCACTGTAGACAGACTCTTAACCATCTGAGCCACCAGGGAAGTAGCATGTGGGATGTTTTTTTCCATGACCAGGGATCAAACTCACACCACTTGCAGTGGAAACATGGAGTTTTAACTACTGGACCACCAGTGAAGTCCTAATGTATTCTTAACACTAAAAACAAAACAGAGTGTTTTTTTTTAACCCTATAAGGGTTGTCAAATTATACTAATTTTAAAAATATGGGTGCCTCATAAAGAATCAATGAGAAGTTCAGAAGGGAAATAATCTGTATTGTGGCAAAGTGTGTTTGATTTTAATTAATAAACACTGAAGAAAAAGTGCAGTCATAGACCTGAATTGAAGCCATCACACAATTTTATGGCCCTCTCTACTATCTATAGAACATCTTCTTCTTCTTCAAAATAATAAGCACTGAGACAAGAACCCACTTTTCTCCTCAAAAGCATTTACATTCTGCAGTTGTTGGAAGTCATGAAGTTTTCAGAGCCTCATAGAGCAAGGAAGTAGCACATTGTGGGAAAAAGAATGGTTCTTTCTGAGGGTTTAGGGTTAGAATAGGAAAACTGATATAAAGAGGTTAAATTAATAAATACTGCAACAGAAGGAGGGTGTTTGAAGACATACCCCTGTGGAATACCTTCAGAGTTCTATATAAGAGATCAAGACTCAAATGACTTCAAGAGACAGAAAGGTAGGGAGTGCTGGAGTCTCTGTTACATCAAAGAAAACTTGCGTAACTTACAGGCATTTAAATTTTAAAAATCTGACCACAAGTTTGCAACTCATAGCCCACACAGTCTTGTGCTTTTTCTTAGTTTGGGAAATACACTTGATCCACAAATATGCCCTAAAAAAAATTGCCAAAATCTCTTAGTGAGTACCATTGAAATCCAGGTAACATTTCAGCTGGGAAGATGAACGAGACAGTTCTTGTAATTAAGAACAGATAACCTCACTACATTTTCCACTATGATCAGTCAATGGACATTAACAGCATTTTGATTTTGTATTACTGAGTAGGAAGGAAATAGTCTCCTAGAGAAAGAACCAGCACTTTAACTTTCCTCTATATGTTAACTATACTTTAACTTTCCTTTACCAGATGGTAGACTGAAACACACTTAGCCCAAAACAATGTCCAAATCTTAGCTATACTATAGGCTACCTGTGTGCCTTTAGGCAATTCATTGCATTGTCTTACCTGCAATCATTTTTTTTTTCTTCTTTTTTTGGTTGTGGTAAGAACATTTGGGCTGAAAGGTGTTTTCGGGTTCCTAATCACTTCATGGGAAATAGATGGGGAAACAGTGGAAACAGTGGCTGACTTTATTTTGGGAGGCTCCAAAATCACTGCAGATGGTGACTGCAGCCATGAAATGAGAAGACGCTTACTCCTTGAAAAGAAAGTTATGACCAACCTAGATAGCCTATTAAAAAGCAGAGACATTACTTTGCCAACAAAGGTCCGTCTAGTCAAGGCTATGGTTTTTCCTGTGGTCATGTATGGACGTGAGAGTTGGACTGTGAAGAAAGCTGAGCGCTGAAGAATTGATGCTTTTGAACTGTGGTGTTGGAGAAGACTCTTGAGAGTCCCTTGGACTGCAAGGAGATCCAACCTGTCCATTCTGAAGGAGATCAACCCTGGGTGTTCTTTGGAAGGAATGATGCTAAAGCTGAAACTCCAGTCCTTTGGCCACCTCATGCGAAGAGCTGACTCACAGGAAAAGACTCTGATGCTGGGAGGGATTGGGGGCAGGAGGAGAAGGGGACAACAGAGGATGAGCTAGCTAGATGGCATCACCGACTCAATGGATGTGAGTCTGAGTGAACTCTGGTAGCTGGTGATGGACAGGGAGGCCTGGTGTGCTGCGATTCATGGGGTCGCAAAGAGTCAGACATGATTGAGTGACTGAACTGAACTGAACTGAACAATTCTGAAAGTTACCTTTATTATAAAATTGTTTATAATGTATTCTGTGCAACTTTATAGATAGAAAGTGTACTAACTAATTTGACTTCTTAATGTAATATTCTCCTAGTTAAACATCTCTCCCAAATAGATGTCATCTCTATAATTCTTTAAATTTTTAATTGGAGGATAATTACCTTATAATTATATTGATTTTCACATATCACCATGAATCAGCCGTAAGTATATATAACTCTCCTCCCTCTTGAACCTCCTTTTCTCCCACATCTCCCCACCCTTCTTGGCTTTCACAGAACACCAGGTCTGGGTTCCCTGCACCATATGGAAAACCCCCATTGGCTGTCTATCTTACATATGGTAATGTGTATGTTTTAATGCTCCTTTCTCAAATCATCCTACCCTCTTCATCCACCACTGTGTCCACAAGTCTGTTAAAGTGTGTGTCTGTGTTTTTCGCTTAGTAGTATTTGACTCTTTGTGACCCAATGGACTGGGGCCTGCCAGGCTCCTCTGTCCAGGCAAGAATATAGGAGTGGGTTGCCATTCCCTTCACCAGGGGATCTTCCTGACCAAGGAATCAAATCTGGGTCTCCTGCACTTCAGGTAGATTCTTCACCACAAGTCTGTTGAGGACAGCAGTAAGATTTATCAAGGGGCATTAGTGAAAGTCACTCAGTCATGTCTGACTCTTTGAGAAGCCATGAACTATATAGTCCATAGAATTCTCCAGGCCAGAATACTGGAGTAGGTAGCCTCTCCTTTCTCCAGGATCTTTGCAGTCCAGAGAATGAACCCAGGTATCCTGCATTTCAAGCAGATTCTTTACCGGCTGAGCCACAAGCAAAGCCCAAGAATACTGTTGCAGGTAGCTTATCCCTTCTCTGGGGGATCTTCTTGACCCAGGAATCAAACCAGGGTCTCCTGCATTGCAGGCAGATTCTTTACCAACTGAGCTTTCAGGGAAGCCTATCAAGGGAATTTACTATCATCCAAATATATTTATGAAATGTCCTTCAATATGCAATTTTAAGGCTTTTTTCAAAAGATTGAAAGTGGGTTTGTAACGTATGATTTGTTCTTATTGGAGATATCCCCTGGTGATATCACTTCGCTTCTAAGTACTATGAATAATAATAATAATAATAACAATAACAATAATCAGTCTCATAGATCACTTAGTATGTGGCTGCAATCTTTGACATGCCTTAAGAGAATTTAATCTTCACAGGTAAGATTAGGTAACTAAGACAGGTACTCCAATTTTACAACTGAGGAAACTGAGGCACCTAGAGGTTATATAACTTGATGCAAGACATACAGCTGGAAAGTGTTAAAGCCAGCATGCAACCTAGTTAGTCTGACTTTGCCTGATATTTGTTCTAAAATTCTGCTGCGAATTGTCCAGTTTGATATCTAGATCATAATGTCTAGCACTCATTTCTTCCCAGTAATTGCTTAGTATTTTCCCATTTTCAGAAGTTTGGCACTTCTGCTTTCTGTGATTCTTCAAGCACTTCAACTTCAAGTCTTTTCTGAAGACCTCCATAAATAAGTTAAGCATTCTTATTTTGGGTCTCCATTTAATGTGATTGTTTTATTCTTTTCAGTTATAAATCCTTAATAGAGATAAATCATCAACGGAGAGGTAATTGTCATTCTATCTACCATTTGTTAACCTGGGCATGAGTCTGCCCCTCTTTGTGGTTTTCTGATCACCAAGATTTTTGTGTTTCCATTAAAAATTCTAAGTTCCAGTTCCTTCTGGTCTTTGTCACTTTTAAGTATTTAGTGTCACTCAGTTGCCTCAGATAACAAATGTCTGTGTTGTGTTAGTCTCTCACAGTTCCAACTCTTTGGGACCCAATGGACTGTGGTAACCAGGGTTCTCTGTCCATGGGATTTTTCCAGGCAAGAATACGGGAGTGAGTTCCATTCCCTTCTCCAGCAGACACACATGCAGCAGATTTTTAAAAAAAAAAAGCTCCCAAAAGCTTTTATAAATGACCACCATGCTCTGTGCCCACATCATTACAGATTAAATTTGCAGCTCAAGGATGGATGGTGAGCCTGAGGAGACAGCCTGGCAGACATCAGGAACCATGTCTCAAGGTAAGAGGCTTCAGAGGGGCAGGGAGACACAGGGGAAGCTCTCGGTCACAGCCGTTCAAGGTTAGTGCTCAGATTTGAAGTCCCACCCAGCATGTCCTAAGACACGTGTTCCCTGTGGGCAGGATGGCCCAACACAGTGGCGGCCAGCCCAGGACACCACTAGGGCAGTTGGACCGTGGACTTTTGCAGGATCTCTGTGAGCTTCTCAGTCTCTCAGAACCACTTTTAGGATTCCCAGAGACCACTGCTGCCCTCTGGAAATCTCCAGGCCTCACAATGCCTTCAGGTAATATGTGTCTTCTCGCTGGTTGAGGCTACCCCCCCCCCTCCACACCCTCACCTCCACTCCACACAACAGCCCCACAAGAAAGAAGGGCAGGACAAAGGCCCCAAACCAAGGGACCGGCATGGGCTTGGAGCCCTGCACCAGCAGTGCTGAACTAACTACATTCCCCACCCACGGCCCAGGGGTCACCTCACCCCTCCACTCCATGGTCCAGGGCTCATCTACACCCATCTGCCCACAGCCCAGGGGTCACCTCCCCCTCTTCCCATGGCCCAGGGGTCACTTCCTCCCTCCCGCCACGACCCAGGGGTCACTTGCACCCCTCCACCCCCATGGGCAAGGGGTCACCTGCATCCTCCCCCCTACGGCCCATAGAGACTATAAAGTGATGGTTCTTGGGTGACAGGGGCTGCAGGGAAGGAGGCCCAGGCAGAGTCACTGGTCAGAGGCTGTGCTGGTGTGAGGCCAGGGAGAAAGATGGTTCACATCAAGGCAGCTGGGGGCCAGCACCATGGCGTGGTGTCAGGGCCTGTGAGACGGCCCTGCAGGGCCTTGGGGCCCTGTGGAGACCAGGGTCATGGCTGGGTGGCTGGGTTCGACTGGCGGCTGGCAGCTGGGTGGCGCCAATGCCACGTGTAGGAGCGGCTTCAGCTGGAGAGGGCTCCCCGCCTGCCTCTCGGAGCCTCTCGGATCAGGTCTGAAGGGGCAAAGAGAGGCGGGAAGTGTTTTGTAGAGTGCAGGCTCGGCTGGCTTCCCAGGCCCTCTGGGCCTCTCCCAGTCCCTCTTCACAAATGCTCATTGAGAATGTATTATGTATCAGCCACTAAGGGAATCTGGGGATCAAAAATGAAGATGGCATAGCCCCAACTTTGAAGGAGCTCACAGTTTAGTAAGAGGAAAGAAGAAACTGAGAAAATACTGGTGAAACTTCAAAAAGTTCAGTTCAGTTCAGTTCTGTCCTTCAGTCGTTTGTGACCCCATGGATTGCAGCATGCCAGGTCTCCCTGTCCATCACTAACTTCCAGGTCCATCAAGTCGGTGATGCCATCCATCCATCTCATCCTCTGTTGTCCCTTTCTCCTCCTGCCTCCAATCCCTCCCAGCATCAGAGTCTTTTCCAATGAGTCAATTCTTTGCATGAGGTGGCCAAAGTACTGGAGTTTCAGCTTTAGCATCATTCCTTCCACAGAACACTCAGGACTGATCTCCTTTAGAATGGACTGGTTGGATCTCCTTGCAGTCCAAGGGACTCTCAAGAGTCTCCTCCAACACTACAGTTCAAAAGCATCAATTCTTTGGCACTCAAGCCTTCTTCACAGTCCAACTCTCACATCCATACATGACTACTGGAAAAACCATAGCCTTGACTAGATGGACCTTTGTTGGCAAAGTAAAGTCTTTTGAATATGCTATCTAGGTGTGTCATAACTTTTCTTCCAAGGAGTAAGCATCTTTTAATTTCATGGCTGCAGTCACCATCTGCAGCGATTTTGGAGCCCCCCAAAATAGTCAGCCACTGTTTCCCCATCTACTTCCCATGAAGTGATGGGACCAGATGCCATGAGCTTCATTTTCTGAATGTTGAGCTTTAAGCCAACTTTTTCACTCTCCTCTTTCACTCTCATCAAGAGGCTTTTTAGTTCCTCTTCACTTTCTGCCATAAGGGTGGTGTTACCTGCAGATCTGAGGTTATTGATATCTCTCCCAGCAATCTTGATTCCAGCTTATGCTTCTTCCAGCCCAGCGTTTCTCATGATGAACTACTGCATAGAAGTTAAACAAGCAGAGTGACAATATACAGCCTTGACGTACTCTTTTTCCTATTTGAAACCAGTCTGTTGTTCCATGTCCAGTTCTGACTGCTGCTTCCTGATCTGCATATAGGTTTCTCAAGAGGCAGGTCAGGTGGTCTGGTATTCCCATCTCTTTCAGAATTTTCCACAGTTTATTACTTTATAAAGTGTTTTCTTACTGTTCAGTTGCTAAGCAATGTCCAGCTCTTTGCAACCACATGAAGTGCAGCAGCCAGGCTTCCCTGTCCTTCACCATCTCTCAGAGTTTGTTCAAACTTATGTCCATACAGCCGGGGATGCCATCCAAGCATCTCATTCTCCGTCATTCCCTTCTCCTCTTTCCCTCAATCTTTCCCAGCACCATGGTCTTTTCCAATGAGAAGTCTTTTGTATCAGGTGGCCAAGGTATTGGGGCTTCAGCATCAATCCTTCCAAAGAGTATTCAGGGTTGATTTCCATTAATGACTGGTTAGATGTCCTTGCAATCCAAGGGACTCTCAAGAGTCTTCTTCAGCATCACAGTTTCAAAGCATTAATTCTTTAGTGCTCAGCCTTCTTTGTGGTCCAGCTCTCACAGCCAGACACTACTATGGGAGAAACCATAGCTTTGACTAGAAAGATATTTGTCAGCAAAGTTATGTCTTTGATTTTTAATACACTGTCTAGATTTGCTATAGGATTTCTTCCAAGGAGCAAATCTTTTAATTCCCTGACTGTAATCAGCATCTGCAGTGATTTTGGAGCCAAGAAAATAAAAACTGCCATGTTTCCAATTTTCCCCCATCTATTTGCCATGTAGTGATGGCACCAGATAACAGAGTGTTAGAGGTCCTTCTTTTTATACCTGGAAGTCTCACTTTCAAATCTATCCTAACTTTCAGAAGAATGGTTAGGCCTCCTCTCTTCTAAGGCTCATCCTTCCACCAATGGAAGCTGATTTTATTTTACTTATATCATAAATCAATATTTTACTTAGCAAAAGAATCACAGAATGTTAAAGTTATAAGGAACTTTGCAGATCTTCTTCGCCAAACTCCTGAGGAAACAAAGGCCCAAAATTTACCCGATGGAGTCAAAAGTATAATTGACTTCTTACATAGTCCTCTGTCCAATTCACAGAGCACAATTTAAGACTCTGAGAATCTGCCCTCAGATTCCATGTTGATCAGAAGAATTCTTGCATGCTAAGTCTCTTCAGTCATGTCTGACTCTTTGCTACCCTATAAACTATAGCTCTTCAGGCTCCTCTGTCCATGGAGATTCTTCAGGCAAGACTACTGGAGTGGGTTGCCATCCTTCCTCTAGGGGATCTTCCCAACCCAGGAATCGAACCTGTGTCTCTTACGTCTTCTGCATTGGCAAGTGGGTTCTTTACCACTAGCAGCACCCAATTAGAAGAATAGAGCTCATCAAATAAAAGGAAAGATAGTTTGTCTATATTTTTTAAAAAATAAAATTGTGAGACAGTCATAAATACACATATACATATACATGCACACATATCTTTTTTTATACACAGATTTCTTCAGGTTCAGTGCCAATAAAATGTCAGCCATTAATGGAGTAGGAGGAGAAAATGAAAGGAAGCTTGAAGAAAGATAAAGGAAGAGTCAAAATTAATGCATGATATAGGAAAATGGGAGGGAAAAACTGAAGAGAGGTTAAAAGGAAGTCGACTGTAGGATTTAAAGAACAGCAGTTTCCAAAGTTTTTGCTCTTTTCTCAGTCAGTGCTATTAGATGCCATAAATTGCAAGAGAATAGCTTATCACAAAGCAGATTTAGGTGGAATTACTTTTTCTATGGATCCATCTATTTGATGCTCCATTTCATACCTTGACATGGTGGATAAAAGGACCTAAACTGCTCTTCAGTATGGAATCTGACCCAGTGAAAGAATGCCTCACAATTACACATATTGCAAATGTACATGGTGAGTAATACATTACTCTTCTCAAGATTTTGGTTTTAGGGGAAAGCTTTTAGTGGGAGTTTGTGAATTATATTAGGGATTATGTTCCCCAGAAGTTTAAAATAAGAATTAAATGGCGGTTTTACAATTTTGTTATAATATTTAGAAGTCAGAATGTAAGTTGCCAATAATTTTTGCTATTAAAAAAGGAGAAATGATGACTAAGAATCTTTTGGTATCACTTTGCCTCTTTCCAGTCTCATTTCCTCCTACATGTTTTCTTCTTAACCAGTACAGAGGTGATATAGAAGTAACACAAATACTCCCAATGTTATCATCTGCATAAAGTTTCTGTGCTCTAAAACTTCCTACTACTTTTATAGACTATATCATTACATTGGTACTCCTTAAATATTGTCTTATACTTCTTTGTATCTACAGTATAGTCTAGAGAAGAAGCAAACAAAATGAAAAAATTACAAATAAATGTCACATAACTTCCAAATTAATATACTTTTTAGCATATCTTCATTTTCCTAAGAACAAATATGTTCTCTACATTTCCATATGAATATATGCTAGAAAATTCAAACTCATTATAGCTGAAATAAAATTTAAGATTCTTCTCTACCTGCATGAACCAAATATGATTTTTTTTTTTTGGCCCGTATCTGTTTATGACAGAAACCTGAAAAATCATCCCTGATGTTTCCCTCCCACTATCACAATCTGTCTCCAATTCCTGTCCTTTCTATTTGTGGAATATTTCCTGAATCCATCCATTTCTTTGCATTGCCAGCACCTGAGCACTTTCATCTCTCTTCAAAGGTCCTGCAGTAGCCCTGTGACCTATTTTCTCATCCATTCTTTCTAGACTCTCTGCCTCTCAGTTTCTGTTCAGGCATTGATCAGAGGTATCTAGTTAAAATTAAAATTTTGATGAAGATATTCCTCTGCTTAAAACCATTCTATAAATTTTTATTACTATTAGGACAAAAATTTTAATATTTTGCTTGGTTTTTTAGTTCCTCAATTATTTGTTCCCTAATTTCATTGTAAAACTGCTGAGTTTCCACAGCTATAAAGTAGAGATAATAATTGTACATTTGTCATAAAATTATTATTATAAGAGTTAAATGAATACAAATTTGTAAAGCACTTAGGGCTTCCCTGGTGGCTTAGCTGGTAAAGAATCCACCCACCACGTGGGAGATCTGGATTCAATCTCTGGGTTGGGAAGATTCCCTGGAGAAGTGAAAGGCTACCTATTCCAGTATTCTGGCCTGGAGAGTTCCATGGACTGTACAGTCGATGGGGTCACAGAGTTAGACACAACTGAATGACTTTCACTTTCACTTACACTTTCAAAGCACTTATAGATGTTCCTGGCTGGCATAGAATAAATGCTATAGAAATGTTTACTAAATGAAAAAAATAAAAAATCTTATCTTCATTTATTCTTCCTATATTTTATTTTCTCTATCACATTCTCTCCTTTAATTTCTAGCTACTTCAAGGTTGTTCCCCCTTTGGCTCTATGGCCAATTAAACCTCTCTACTAGGAATTTCTAGCTCTGACCTTATCCTTGCTATTACCCAGTTTAAAAAGGAAGATTTTTGTGATGCCAACTTCCAGACTAAATTAAATTCCCTAAATACAAATTTTAAAACACTCTTTACTTTTTCTTTGTTGGATTTATCACAGTTTTAAGCCTTGGCATGGTTTCCTCCCTAATGCCCATATACCTAGCTGAACTAGAAGCCTTCCAGTGTTAGCATTAAGATTGTGCTTGTATTGCTTGTGTTCTAATCTCATCATTTATCACAGTAAATAGTCCATGAAACAAGACCAGGAGCTGACTGTGGCTCAGACCATGAACTTCTTATTACCAAATTCAGACTTAAATTGAAGAAAGTAGGAAAAACTGCTAGACCGTTCAGGTATGACCTAAATCAAATCCCTTATGGTTATACAGTTGAAGTGAGAAATAGATTTAAGGGACTAGATCTGATAGATAGATTGCCTGACGAATTACAGAATGAGGTTCATGACATTGTATAGGAGACAGGGATCAAGACCTTCCCCATGGAAAAGAATTGCAAAAAAGCAAAATGGCTGTCTGGGGAGGCCTTATAAATAGCTGTGAAAAGAAGAGAGGTGAAAAGCAAAGGTGAAAAGGAAAGATATAAGAGTTCCAAAGAATAGCAAGAAGAGATAAGAAAGCTTTCTTCAGCGATCAATGCAAAGAAATAGAGGAAAAGAACAGAATGGGAAAAACTAGAGATCTCCTCAAGAAAATTAGAGATACCAAGGAAACATTTCATGCAAAGATGAACTTGATAAAGGACAGAAATGGTCTGAACCTAACAGAAGCAGAGGATATTAAGAAGTGGCAAGGATACATGGAAGAACTGTACCAACACGACCCAGATAATCATGATGATGTGATTACTAATCTAGAGCCAGACATCTTGGAATGTGAAGTCAAGTGGGCCTTAGAAAGCATCACTATGAAGAAAGCTAGTGGAAGTGATGGAATTCCAGTTGAGCTGTTTCAAATTCTGAAGGATGATGCTGTGAAAGTGCTGCACTCAATATGCCAGCAAATTTGGAAAACTCAGCAGTGGCCACAGGACTGGAAAATGTCAGTTTTCATTCCAATCCCAAAGAAAAGCAATGCCAAAGAATGCTCAAACTACCGCACAATTGCACTCATCTCACATGATAGTAAAGTAATGCTCAAAAATCTCCAAGCCAGGCTTCAGCAATATGTGAACTGTAAACTCCCTGATGTCCAAGCTGGTTTTAGAAAAGGCAGAGGAACCAGAGATCAAATTGCCAACATCTGCTGGATCGTGGAAAAAGGAAGAGTTCCAGAAGAACATCTATTTCTGCTTTATTGACTATGCCAAAGCCTTTGACTGTGTGGATCACAATAAACTGTGGAAAATTCTGAAAGAGATGAAAATACCAGACCACCTAATCTGCTTCTTGACAAATCTGTATGCAGGTCAGAAGCAACAGTTAAAACTGGACATGGAACAACAGACTGGTTCCAAACAGGAAAAGGAGCACGTCAAGGCTCTATATTGTCACCCGGCTTATTTAACTTCTATGAAGGGTACATCATGAGAAATGCTGGACTGGAAGAAACACAAACTGGAATCAAGATTGCCGGGAGAAATATCAATAACCTCAGATATGCAGATGACACCACCCTTATGGCAGAAAGTGAAGAGGAGCTAAAGGGCCTCTTGATAAAGGTGAAAGAGGAGAGTGAAAAAGTTGGCTTAAAGCTCAACATTTAGAAAACAAAGATCATGGCATCCAGTTCCATCACTTCATGGGAAATAGATGGAACACAAGCTGGAATCAAGACTGCCAGGAGAAAAATCAATAACCTCAGATATGCAGATGACATCACCCTTATGGCAGGAAGTGAAGAGGACTTAAAAAGCCTCTTGATGAAAGTGAAAGAGGAGAGTGAAAAAGTTCGCTTAAAGCTCAACATTCAGAAAACAAAGATCATGGCATCCGGTCCCATCACTTCATGGGAAATAGATGGGGAAACAATGGAAACAGTGTCAGACTTTATTTTTGGGAGGGCTCCAAATTCACTGCAGATGGTGACTGCAGCCATGAAATTAAAAGACACTTACTCCTTGGAAGAAAAGTTGTGACCAACCTAGATAGCATATTCAAAAGCAGAGACATTACTTTGCCAACTAAGGTCTGTCTAGTCAAGGCTATGGTTTTTCCTGTGGTCATGTATGGATGTGAGAGTTGGACTGTGAAGAAGGCTGAGCGCCAAAGAATTGATGCTTTTGAACTGTGGTGTTGGAGAAGACTCTTGAGAGTCCCTTGGACTGCAAGGAGATCCAACCAGTCCATTCTGAAGGAGAGCAACCCTGGGATTTCTTTGGAAGGAATGATGCTAAAGCTAAAACTCCAGTACTTTGGCCACCTCATGCAAAGAGTTGACTCATTGGAAAAGACTCTGATGCTGGGAGGGATTGGGGGCAGGAGTAGAAGGGGACGACAGAGGATGAGATGGCTGGATGGCATCACTGACTCGATGGATGCGAGTCTGAGTAAACTCTGGGAGTTGGTGATGAACAGGGAGGCCTGGCGTGCCGTGATTCATGGGGTCGCAAAGAGTCGGATACGACTGGGCGACTGAACTGAACTGAACTGAACTATGTTTTAACAGGGCTTCCCAGGTGGCACTAGTGGTAAATAACCTACCTGCCAACGCAGAAGACATAAGAGATGTGGGTTTGATCCCTGGGTAGAGAAGATCCCCTGGAGGAGGGCATGGTAACCCACTCCAGTATTCTTGCCTGAAGAATCCCATGGACAGAGGAGCCTGGCAGCCTACAGTCCATGGAGTTACAAAGAGTCGGTCACAACTGCAGCGACTTAACACAGCACAGCGTATATTCTTAATAGCACACATTTAGCTACGAAACATTAAACTATCTCATACAGTTACTAAATTATTAAATTATAAGTATTTCATAATTATTTCATGTATCAAACAATAATTACAACTTATATTGTTATTTATATTTTGAAATTTTATGTTTGAAGTCAGATTCAAGTATTCAATCATTTTTGAAATTGAAGAATATACAAAAATTTGTGGATATCCTTTAAAACCAGTGTCCACTACCTTATTTTTTCATGCTTTTCTGTACAATGGCCATTTTCACTCCTTTGATTATAGAAAACATATTGCATAATAAAAATAATATATAATCCAATTTAAGAGAGGAGTAAAATAAACATTAAGTGATTTTTAATTGGAAGTTTATAAAATGTTTATAAAATCATTTGGCTAGGTGAGGATTACCCAACAAAATTATACACTCATTTTGAATATGAGCTATTTCCACAAAACAATAAATTCTGAGTCTCCTTGTTATGTTTGTAAGCATCCTCCTGTGTCCTGTCCCCCCAACCCTGCTGCCCAAGCCTATTCTTTTCGCAGGTGACCGAGACCTCACCTCTAACTCCCCACAGGCATCAAAAAGCCCATGTTCCACTCAGCCATAAAGAAAAGAACAAAATAATTCCATTTGCAGCAAAATGAATATAACTAGAGATTATCTTACTAAGTGAAGTCAAAAACAGAAAGACAAATACCATAGGATATCACAAACATGTGAACTCTAATATGAAACAAGTCACCAGCCCAGGTCTGATGCAGGATACTGGATGCTTAGGGCTGGTGCACTGAGATGACCCAGAGGGATGATACAAGGAGGGAGGAGGGAGCAGGGTTCAGGATGGGAACACGTGTATACCTGTGGTGAATTCATGTTGATGTATTGCAAAACCAATACAATATTGTAAAGTAATTAAAAAATAAATAAAATGCGGCACAAATGAACCTATCCATGAAGCAAAAAGCGACTCAGAGAACAGACTTGTGTGGCCAAGGGGAATGTGGGAAGGTGAGGGATGGACCAGAAGAGTGGGGCTAGTAGTTGCAAACTATTACATCAGTTCAGTTCAGTCGCTCAGTCGAGTCCAATTCTTTGCTACCCCATGGACAGCAGCACTCCAGGCCTCCCTGTCCATCACCAATTCCCAGAGTTTACTCAAACTCATGCCCATTGAGTCGGTGATACCATCTCATCCTCTGTCGTCCCCTGCTCCTCCCGCCTTCAGTCTTTCCCAGCATCAGGGTCTTTTCCATTGAGTCAGGTCGTCACATCAGGTGGCCAAAGTATTGGAGTTTCAGCTTCAGCATCAGTCCTTCCAATGAATATTCAGGACTGATTTCCTTTAGGATGGACTTGTTGGATCTCCTCACAATCCAAGGGACTCTCAAGAGTATTCTCCAACACCACACTTCAAAAGCATCAATTCTTCAGCACTCAACTTTCTTTATAGTTCAACTCTCATGTCGAGAAAGAATAAATAACAAGGTCTTAACTGAACAGCACAGAGAAATACATCCAATCTCCTGAGAGAAACCATAATGGAAAAGAAGAGCAAAAAAGAATGTGTGTGTATAACTGAGTCACTTACCTGTACAGCAGAAATTAGTACAACACTGTAAACCAACTATATTTCAACTTAAAAAAAAAAATCCCACATTCTAGCTGAGAGCCAAAGAATTGATGCTTTTGAACTGTGGTGTTGGAGAAGACTCTTGAGAAGCCCTTGGACTGCAAGGAGATCCAACCAGTCCATTCCGAAGGAGATCAATCCTGGGATTTCTTTGGAAGGAATGATGCTAAAGCTGAAACTCCAGTACTTTGGCCACCTCATGTGAAGAGTTGACTCATTGGAAAAGACTCTGATGCTGGGAGGGATTGGGGGCAGGAGGAGAAGGGGACGACTGAGAATAAGATGGCTGGATGGCATCATGGACTTGATGGACGTGAGTCTGAGTGAACTCTGGGAGATGGTAATGAACAGGGAGGCCTGGCGTGCTGTGATTCATGGGGTAGCAAAGAGTCGGACACAACTGACCGACTGAACTGAACTGAGGCTTCCAATAAACATTTATAAAATGAATGAATGAATGAAAACACAATACTCCCAACATTCCATCCTTGTGTGCAGTCTTAGAGTTTCATATCTACCTTGAAACAAAATAGCAGTTTAGTTTTGTCCATTTATGAAATAAAAAAGCCAAAGCTAAGCTTTAGACACTCAGTTTGAGTGACTTTGTACAATGTGATTAGTTCTTTAAAGGTATCTTAAGATGAATATTATTACTCAGTGTTATTCTCCTTAAACCTCTGTCTTATACAATGTAGCAAAAGTAATAAACCCAGCCCAGTAATAATTTATATCCTTAATCATAAAGAAAGAGTTCAAATAATGTTCTGCTTATAAGATGTTCTCTTGTTATCAGTTACTTTATAATGAGTTGCATAACTTTCTAAAATGGCAATCTTATCTCAGGGTCTTCAACTGAACAGCCCTCCCTTTTCCACATGTGGGGTCTCAGAACAGCAAGCAGAGGAAGTCATCTCCACAGCATCCAGCTGTGAAGCATCTGTGAGACTGAATTGCACTCCTATGGACCAGTGAGGAATGCTTACTGGTGCTCTTCCCCATTTTAGAATAAAAAAACAGGCACAATAAACAACTTTGTTTCCAAGGAAAGAGTGCGGGTGAATTGCAATTGCTGGAGGGATTAAAAAAAAATACTTTTAGCTACTCCTTAAAACATCTATTCATTTGTATGCTTGCTCTTATGCTCTGAAACATCTCAATCTTGGATTGAGTGATCTATGAAGGGATCAATCAGCTTGCCTGTGAGCCAAGCATTCTCCTTGTAGCCAGCTAAGGATATAACCACTTTCATGGCAGCAGGGTGTTTTGACATTATGAGGTAAATTACCTCCTCTTGGATACAAAGTGGTACCAAGAAAAAGTAATTTACCTTCTTCAGGTTACACTCCTCCAGAGGATAAAGCACTCACCTAGATGAGCAAATTGCTTTTTCCTTACCATTATGAAATACCATCCTGCCACAGTGTTTTCTTTGCCCTGGTCCATCAGTGGGCTGATTTTTGTCATTCTTTTTTTTTTTTTTTTCCTCCCTTTCCAGTGCATAGCTAGGGAAAGAACTCAGTGGCAAAATGAAGAGTGCTGTTTTCACTGAAAATGGAAGGCTGCAACTTGATGGAGTAATGTTGGTTTGGTTATTCCTCAGAATTTGTGTCCTTAAAACAGATGAGATCTAAACTAAAGATTAAAGTGTATTTCCAAACATGAAGTGGAACAGCAAAATTCAAACATGTTCAACTAGGCTGGTTTGCAGCTACAAAGAAACAGTCTGACAATAAACATTCTGAATTATAGTTCTCACGATAATTCATTGCAACTACTTACAACTATTTTATTGAGGTCTAGAGCACTAACTCTAGAGCTTAATTTGGTGTTTAATGGTCCTGCAACCTCTTTAGTGAGAACGAAGAGATGACTTCTTTCAGGATATCCATGAGTTCTTTTCAGCCATGAAGGTATTGTGTTATGTCCTCAAAAACACAATTTTACACTTTATCCTTTATATTGTCCGAGAGTTAATGTGACCATCCTCCTCCCAATGACTCACTCTCTTCTCATCCTCAGAAACAGGTGTGCCATGGATTTGATTACATCAAAATAAGCACTAACCAAGGATAGAATGTTTACAGAATTAAATCAGGAGAAAATATTAGACATACATCAAGATAGGGAGGTTTAAAAATACACAAGGGTGTCCTGACCCATCATAGTTTTCATGGAAGAATTGACTTCAAATAGGCAACAATTTTTTGTGGTTTATTTCATTTTGTTTTCTGGGAACACTGCTATATAAATTGAGAAAAATAAAACATAAACCACAAGCCTTCACGTGCACAGCTATTATTTTGGTAATGTGATTTTGCTCCTAAGCTTTGTCTTTTTTTTTTTTTTTTTGGTTTTATAAGTCTCTTTTTTGTTGTTGTTTTTCTTTAAATATAAATTTATCTATTTTAATTGGAAGTTAATTACTTTACAATATTGTATTTGTTTTGCCATATGTCACATGAATCCGCCACAGGTATACACGTGTTCCCATCCTGTACCCCCCTCCC
>SJYC01082333.1:0-15902 GCA_006408675.1 Madoqua kirkii | reverse complement strand
TTGATTTACAATGTTGTATTAGTTTTGGGTGTACGGCACAGTGATTCAGTTATATATATATATATGCACATATTTTAGATTCTTTTCCTATACAGTGTATCACAAAATTTTGAGTAGAGTTTCCTGTGCTATACAGGAGGTCCTTGTTGGTTATCTGTTTTATATATTTTATATATAGTAACATGGATATGTTAGTCTCAACCTCCTAATTTTCTCTCCTTCTCCCTTTCCCTTTTGGTAGCCATAGTTTGTTTCTTATGTCTGTGAGTCTCTTTCCATTTTGTAAATAAATTAAATATATCTTTTTTTTTTGATTCCACACGTAAGTGATACCATATGATGTCTTTCTCCATTTGCTTTATTTCACTTAGTATGATAATATCTGTGCCCATCCATGTGGCCCCAAACAGTATTATTTCATTCTTTGTTATGGTTGAGTAATATTCCATTGTGTATTTGTACCACATCTTTATCCGTTCCTCTGTTGGTGGATATTTAGATTGCTATCAGCCAAATGAGATTTTATCTTCCCCTGTCTTCTTAGACTTATTTGCACAACTTACTCTAGTGGTGAACTTGAAATCAGATGAACAGAAAAATTGAATCTTACATCTGCCCCTGGGCAGGTGTGGCATTTTGAGCATTTGCTTTCCATGTGTCAAAAAAAAAGAGGGGTTCCTATTTCATGGGTCTAATGTTAAGATTCAATGAGACAACCTATGTAAACCACAAGTACCAGGAACATAGGAAGCACTCAGTAAACTATAACACTTTTATCCATGTACACACCTCCTGGCAAAGGACAGGCATCCTTTTTGCTGAGCAGAACCTCTGGGTGGGAGCATATGTCTTCAGCAGATACAGCTTCTCCCTGGTGAGTTTCTTTTTATGATCTCAATTGCAGGTGTTAATTAGTTACCAGTTCTTTGCAGTCCCAGGCACTTCTGGCCCCAGGGTGTCAAGTGA
Organism: Madoqua kirkii; assembly: GCA_006408675.1. Taxonomy (NCBI): domain Eukaryota; kingdom Metazoa; phylum Chordata; class Mammalia; order Artiodactyla; family Bovidae; genus Madoqua; species Madoqua kirkii. Next base: position 14,936 of record SJYC01082333.1, on the reverse strand, counting down.
GCAAGACTAGAGCCTCAAGCTTTAGGTTTGAAGGGGCCTATACCTTTGCAGTTAAAAGACAGATTACGCAATCCTTGGGGCAAGGTCCATGTTTTATCTTCTGTACCTGCCCTGATGTTTGGTGCACAGTAGGCTGTTGGTGTCATGTTGAGTTAAATACAGTAAAAATACCATTTAAAAAAATGTTTTAGATGTAGTGATATGCTCTGAGTTCAGTGAGGGCATTTTATGAATCAATCAATTGAGAAAGCAGTGTAAAGACTGGAAGAAGAAGGCCATCGGCATGTGGAAAGAGGGACAACTCTCCCTGAAGTATTTCAGACATGCTCTAGCTTCATGAAAGCCCAGGCCAGACCTGCTCAGGGCTAAGGCTGGAGGCTGCCAACATCCTCTCACCCTGTCTCCTTCTCAGGAGTGTCCTCTACCCACTGCTTCCTCCACTTTCTGCTCTCTTCTGAGATACCTGGTCCTTCTCCTTCACCCACAGAGTTCTGCCCTCAGCTTAACCTCCAACACTGCCTTTGCTGTACCTCCAGGGAATCAGCCTGTACCCTGGGGATCAGAGGCTTTTCGAGGAAAAGTTGGCAAATCTTTTCCTGAAAAGGTCAAAGGGTAAATATTTCAGGCTGTGCAGATCATGTAGTCTCTGTGGCAACTATTCAAGTCTGCTCTTGCAGCTGGAAGGCAGCCAAAGACCTGAGCATAAAGGAGTGAGTGTGGCCACATCCTCAAAAAGCTTTGTTGACAAAATATGTAAAGAGGCATAACTTACTGACCCCTGAGTTTTAGAGAATTGACTCCTCAAGATGGTGGAGATCAGTTAAGTTCAGTTGCTCAGTCATGTCCGACTCTTTGCAACCCATAGACAGCAGCATGCCAGGCTTCCCCATCCATCACCAACTCCCAGAGTTTACTCAAACTCATGTCCATCGAGTTGGTGATGCCATCTAACCATCTCATCCTCTGTCATCCCCTTCTCCTCTGCCTTTAATTTTTTCCAGCATCAGGGTCTTTTCAAATGAGTCAGTACTTCACATCAGGTGGCCAAAGTATTGAAGTTTCAGCTTCAACATCAGTCTTTCCAATGTATATCAGGACCGATTTCCTTTAGGATGGACTAGTTGGATCTCCTTGCAGTCCAAGGGACTCTCAAGAATCTTCTCCAACACCACAGTTCAAAAGCATCAGTTCTTCAGTGCTCAGCTTACTTTATAGTCCAACTCTCATATCCATATATGACTACTGGAAAAACCATAACCTTGACTAGACGGACCTTTGTTGTCAAAGTAATGTCTCTGCTCTTTAAGATGCTGTCTAGGTTGGTCATAACTTTTCTTCCAAGAAGCAAGTGTCTTTTAATTTCATGGCTGCAATCACCATCTGCAGTGATTTTGGAGCTCAAGAAAATAAAGTCTGTCACTTTTTCCACTGTTTCCCCATCTATTTGCCACGAAGTGATGGGACTGGAGGCCATGATCTTAGTTTTCTGAATGTTGAACTTTAAGCCAACTTTTTCACTCTCCTTTTACACTTTCATCAAGAGGCTCTTTAGTTCTTTGCTTTCGGCCATAAGGGTGGTTTCATCTGCCTGTCTGAGGTGATTGATATTTCTCCCAGCAATCTCGATTCCAGCTTGTATTTCTTCCAGTCCAGCATTTCTCATGATGTACTCTGCATATAAGTTAAATAAGCAGGGTGACAATATACAGCCTTGATGTACTCCATGGTGGAGATGGAGATGGTGATAACAGTTGTAACAGAAACAACAGCAGCAGCAACTGACAAGTATTGATATGTATCAATATATAGTTTTCACTGTGGCCTGGACCACTATTCATTCAATCTTGAGAATAATTCTATGAAGTAGGCACTATCTATCCCCATTTTATAGACTGAGAAACAGTATACGTATACAATGGAATATTACTCAGCCATAAATAGAATTAAATAATGCCATTTGCAGAAACAAGGATGAACCTAGAGAATATCATATTAGGTACAGTAAGACAGAGAAAGACAAATATCACATGAGATTGCTTATATGGGGAAACTAAAACAATAAAGATACAAATGAGCTTATTTATAAGACAGAAATAGACTCCCAGACATAGAAAGCAAACTTAATGGTTACCAAAGGGAAAAGGGTAGAAGGGATAAATTAGCATTTGGGATTAACAGATACACACTGCTCTCCACATCCAAGCGGGTTTTCCACAGGCTTCCATCTTGATTTCAGCTTTTCCTCCTCTATAGGATCTAAAGAAGATATTGTCACCCACATTTTATAATGTGAGAAAAACAGACAAGAAGCTTACTTCATTTTTTTCCCAATTCTCTTCCTATTTATTGAATCCTCATACAGTACTTGAAGCAGACTCAGCTGAAAGCTCTAAGATTGCCCGCTGATTTTAGGAAAAGTCTCTAATTCTTGCTGATTACAAGGGTTATCACTCTCCAAGAGGTCAGGTTGGACCATGACGTCTGGGAGGAGAGACTAAATATATGAGAATTGTTGATTAAACGGAAGATACAAAGAGGGGGAGAAATAAACTGGGAGATTGAGATTGACAGATACATACTATTATATATGAAATAAATAGCTAATAAGGACCTACTGAACAGCACAGGGAACTCTGCTCAGTACTCTGGAATGACCTACAGGCAAAAGGAACCTGAAAAAGAGTGAATATATGTATAACTGATTCACTTTGCTATTCAGCAGAAAGTAATAAAACATTGTAAATCAACTATACTCCAATACATAATTTTTAAAAAATAAAGGGAGGGTACAATTGGGATGGGCTTTTCTCTGAAAGGAAATATGACTCAAGAGGCAGATGTCTAGCTATTTTCTACTGTCAAAGGATAAAACCAAAACAATGAAATGAATTTGATGTCCTTTAAGGGGAAAGAATTGATGGCCTGGGGGAGCAGAGGGTATCACAGGTCTCCCGAGGGATTTGGGGCAAGCGTTTTATAGAGCATTTGAAGAAGTGATCAGAAACCAAGGCATAACTGGCTGGGGTTTCATATCTGACCTAATTTAGAAAGATCAAGAAGCAAGGAAACAAGCATTGACCCCAGAGTCGGCTTGGCATTTGGGGACTGACCCAAATAGATTTTCTGTTTGTCATCAAGCAGAGAATTCACGAGAAAATGAAAGCTTGTTTGGCTGCTGTGTTGCCCTGGGCAGCAGTGGGTCCATCCTGAGATTAGAAATGTATTTCAACACTACTGTCCCTGAAGTCAGGAGACAAAGAAACAGGCTAAAATTTCAGAAAAGACACTCAGTTGTTGGAGGCAAAGTCCTTCCTGATCATCTGAGGATTCTTGGATCCTGCTATGTTTCAAGGAGGCAGACAGCATTAGCCACAGAGAATAATGCCAGAGCCGCCAGCTGGAGAGGGGAGGCAAGTGTGAACAGATGAAATTCTTCAGAAAAAGATGATGATGGAGAAGGGATGGGTGGGGTCTTGCTTGGGGATTTTTCTTTGTCCTGGGAAATCATTCAGTTTTGAGGTCATCTAATGGAAGCAAGATGATGGTAAGTTGGACGTCTCACTTAATCCAGAGAACAAGAGTCTCAGCCCTCTTAGAAAACAAATAAGAATTGCCATCTCATTTCCCTTTGAAAACCACAACACTGTTTTCGGTACAGTGAATTCTTCTATGCAAGGGGCCAGCAGGTCCATTCAGATCAATTACATTATCTGCTACTTGAACCGTAATCTGAGTTAGAACCAGGGAAAGGTAAGGAGAAAGCCTCTATAGGAGCATTACGGGAGGTTTCAGGGATAATTGGTCAAAGTCAATCAGGAGGCTTCCTAAATTAGCAACCGGTCTATTTATGTTCCTAGGCTGAATCAAAATTTTCAAAATAAGTTGATCTCATTATCAGTGGGGAAGATGGCAGTGGCAGCCACTTTTCAAAGCAATGTTCACTAATGATAACAGCTTTGCACAGACAAGCAAGCAGGAACATCAGTCACTGATGCCCTGTGAATAGATGGGCCACATCAAGGGTTCCCAACCCCGAGGGCCACAGACTGATTCAGAACTGGGCTGCAGAGCAGGAGGTGAGCAAAGGGCCAGTGAGCTAAGCTTCAACCTATATTTACAGCCACTCCTCATCTTGTTCTCCCATAACCCTCAGATGAGACTGTCTAGTTGCAGGAAAACAAGCTCAGGGCTCCCACTGAGTCTGCCTTATGGTAAATTGTGTAATTATCTCATTAGATACCACAGTGTAATAATAATAGATACAGGATGCATAAAATATGTAATGTACTCAAATCATCCCCAAACCATCCCCTCCCTAGTCTGGAAAAACTCTTCCGTGAAATGGGTCCCTGGTGCCAAAAACATTAGGGACTGCTGGGCTAAATGATGGCACACCAGGAAAGCAAGAAAACTAGCTGCCCCTTCATTTTCCAGTTGAATTTCTGGGAAGAGCAGTTTGTAACCCCCTGCAAATTTTCCTACCTTGAATGACATTTCTTGTTATTCAAATAATAGCAATGATTATGATAACAACCAGATGACATTTTAGGCATTTATTACCTGGCAGGCATGGTGACAACAAACTCTGGAAAATTCTTAGAGAAATGGGAATACCAGACAACCTGACCTGCCTCCTGAGAAATCTGTATGCAGGTCAGGAAGTGACAGAACCAAACATGGAACAACAGGCTCATTCCAATTAGGGAAAGGAATACGTCAAGGCTGTATATTGTCACCCTGCTTATTTAACTTATATGCAGAGTACATCATGAGAAATGCTGGACTAGATGAAGCACAAGCTGGAATCAAGATTTCTGGGAGAATATAAATAACTTCAGATATGCAGATGACAACATCCTTATGGCAGAAAGTGAAGAAGAACTAAAGAGTCTCTTGATGAAAGTGAAAGAGGAGAGTGAAAAAGCTGGCTTAAAACTCAACTTTCAGAAAATAATGATCCTGGCATCTGATCCCATCCCTTCATGGCAAATAGATGGGGAAACAGTGGAAACAGTGACAGACTTCATTTTGGGGGCTCCAAAACCACTGCAGATGGTGACTGCAACCACGAAATTCAAAGATGCTTACTCTTTGGAAGGAAAGTCATGACCAACCTAGACAGCATTTTAAAAAGCAGAGATATTACTTTGCTGATAAAGGTTTGTCTAGCCAAAGCTCTGGTTTTTCCAGTAATCATGTATGGATGTGAGAGTTGGACTACAAAGAAAGCTGAGCACTGAAGAGCTGATGCTTTTGAACTGTGGTGTTGGAGAAGACTCTTGAGAGTCCCTTGGACTGCAAGGAGATCCAATCAGTCCATCCCAAAGGAAATCAGTCCCTAATATTGATTGGAAGGACTGATGCTGAAGCTGAAACTCCAGTACTTTGGCCACCTGATGTGAAGAACTGACTCATTTGAAAAGACCCTGATGCTGGGAAAGATTGAAGGCAGGGGGAGAACAGGGCGACAGAGAATGAAATGGTTGAATGGCATCACTGACTCAATGGGCATGAGCTTGAGTAAACTTCAGGAGTTGGTGATGGACAGGGAAGCCTGGCATGCTGCAGTCTGTGGGGTCGCAAAGAGGTGGACACGACTGAGCCACTGAACTGAACTGACTGAGGCATGGTGTAAAATGCTTTCCATAGGCTATTTCATTTCATTCTTGCAATAATCCCATATGGTAAGAATATTGCCTTCATTTATAAAAGATTGAGCTCAGAAAGGTTATATATAGTACCCAGAACCTGAAAAACATCAAAAGAGAGAAATTGGCTTAATGGTGTGTTTCCCTTTCTGGAGCAGTCTCCATCCTCAGTCGCCTAGTTACCAGTGTATTACGTTCCTTCGTTCATTTGTTTATCCATGCATTCAGCCATAGAGTTGCTATCAGGTGCATCCTCTGTGCTGGGCCTTGTGTTAAGCATTGAGGACAGAGTTGTGAACCAGACAAGCACTGTCCTTGCCTTCACAGAGCTTAGACAGAGGTGAGCATCATGGGGAGGAAAACATTCACCACTATTTCACTAGATCCCCAAGTAAAGATGAATCAACAGGTAAGTAGATAAACAAATGGTGATGTATTCACAGATCACAAGAGGATACTGTCCCAAGGAATGCTACTGCACAAGTGAAAAGGATTATATTACACAGCTATATTTAAAATGAATAAACAACAAAGACCTAGTGTATAGCATAGGGATCTCTGCTCAGTGTTTTGTGGCCGCCTGAGTGCAAGGAGAATGTGGGGGAGAATGGATACCCATGTACTTATGGCCGAGTCCCTGTGCTGTCCACCTGAAACTATCACAACATTGTCAGTTGGCTATACTCCAGTATGAAATTTTTAAAAATAAATAAAATGAAAATTAACTAAAAATAAAAATGATTGGTCTGCTAGTACATACAGAAACATGAATAAATCTCCAAAGCATTATGCTAATAGAAAGAAGACAGATAAGAACCATATGTTGTGGAATTCACTTATATAAAATACTGAAAAAGGCAAAACTATAGTCAGAATCCAAATCAACAGTTGCCAGGGACCAGAGATCGAGAGTAGAGAGAGACTGGAGGGCAAAAGAAAAGGTTTGGAGTAGAAGAAATGTTCTATATCTTGATTTTGTTGGTGGCTATGCAACTGTGTACATTTGTCAACACTCAAAGAATTGTTTGCTAAAACCAGTGAATTTAATGGCAAGTTAGTTACATCTCAGTATAGCTGACTTAAAACAATCAGAAACCTGGGGTCCACTTCCCATCCTTTTCACTAACATAGCTGGTGGCATTGCGTGAAATACTGAATCTATGTTTTCATTTATTCTTTTGCAACATGGGACTTATGAGACCTGTTCTGCCTTTTCTGTTACTAAAGTGAATGTGTTAGTCCAATCATGTCCAGCTCTTTGCAACCCCATGGACTATATGTAGCCTGCCAGGCTCCTTTGTCCATAGAATTGTCCAGGCAAGAATACTGGAGTGGATTGCATGCTTTCCTCGAGGGGATCTTCCCTTCCAGAGATTGAACCTGGGTCTTCTGCATTGCAGGCAGATTTTACCATCTGAGGCACCAGGGAAGCCCCTTCTATTACTAAGCAAAAGAATTTCAAATGTGCAGGATAAAAGCTTTACAGGATATTGAATGTCGTGTGAATATGGAACTTCATTGTTATTGTTCACTCACTGGAGACTATTCTATTCTAGGTGCTCAGAGATCTAGAGTGAATTTAATTTGATAGGCTTCATAGCATTTGGGGCCTTGATCTTCTGGTAAGAGGGGCAGCCTCAGAAGCTGTGACAGGGCTTCAGAGTACCAGGTCAGGGTGTTCCAGAGGACACCCAGCCATCTGTTTTGGATTTGGACCATCAGGCGACTGAGTCAAAGTGACATCTTCTAAAGGTCTTTGCCAATGGCCACACATCCCTACATCATGAACAAATCATGTCCTCTGCCCAGCTGGATAAGAGACACATTCCAAGGGTGGATCCATGGAGCCTGGTCATAGAACAAAATAAGGAATAGATGGTTGGCTGTGTGTTCTGAAAAGCTCCTTGATCCTCATCCAGGGATTCCTCTCTTTCTTGTGAATTGTTTTACTGAAGAAGCAGAAATTCTTTCCAAATCTGAATGCAATTCTCACACCACCAGTTTTTATTTTATTTAGTTTACAGTTCCATAAATCACCAGACTTACACTATTCACACTGAGAAGGAATATGAGTAGCACAGAAAATCCAGCTTGGCATATGACCCAGCCAGCTGGTATTCAATCCAGTTACCAAAATTCTCTTGGTCCCATGCTAGATGCTGAGGAGAAAACAGGAATAATATTGCATGTTCCTTGTTCTCAAGGGCTTTAAATGTAACTTTTTTTGAGAGTTCATCCTCCTCATTTAGTGGGTAAAGAAAACAAAAACAGTTAAAACATGTTAAGATGTTCATTTTGAAACATTTAATAAACTATTGAAAGATATGAAAAAGAAAAAATCACCACCAATCATGTTCTTGACATATAGTCTTATTTCTTCCAGTTTCTTATTTATATATGCATATTTATAATAATATAAAATTTTATCCACTTAAATGTTGGCCACCAGAGCTCTCAAGGAGTCATTGACATCTATTTTGGCTATATTATCCTTCTTTAGAATGTTCATTTGTGCTCAATCTTGCCCCAATAGATATTCACCAATACAGAGTTTTGTCAAAAACACAGTGGATTCTTAGATGCTCCAGCTTTTTAAAGTGTTAGCCACTCAGTTACATCCAGCTTTGTGACCCCATGGACTGTAGCCCACCAGGCTCCTCTGTCCATGGAATTTTTCCAGGCAAGAATACTGAATGGGTAGCCATTCTCTTCTCCAGGGGATCTTCCTGACCCAGGGATTGAAACCATGTCTCCTTCACTGCAGGCAAATTCTTTACCATCTGAGCTACCAGGGAAGCCTCGAACGTTTTAAAGGATCATGTCTATTAAGTTTTCCTGTATTCATCATTACTACTTATTCAATGCAAAAAGTTTGAAGACATGATACAAAAACACTAACTTCAATCCCACCACCAAAATAACCACTGCTAGGAGAAGGAAATGGCGACTCACTCCAGTGTTCTTGCCTGGAGAATCCCAGGGATGGAGGGAGCCTGGAGGGCTGCTGTCTATGGAGTCACACAGAGTTGGACACGACTGAAGTGACTTAGCAGCAGCAGCATCTTGGTAAAGTTCTAGATTTTCTGCCATGCTTATTTTTCTTTATAAGAATGTTAGTTACATGAGGTTTAGAGACTGGGCTATAAATGTTTCCTCATGTCAGTAGCTATTCCTCAGCATCATACTTCTCAGTGGCTCCATATAATTCCACTGAATGGATGGGCCGGATGTAACTAGCCAAGCCTGTGCTATGCATGCAGGTCATTTTCAGTTGATTCCTCTTATCACAGGCTCTGCTGTAGCAAACATCCCTGCACTTGGCAATTGTATACACTTTCAGTTTATTGCCTTAGAACAAATTCCAGTAAGTAGAATTGCTGAGTCAAAATGTACTGAGTGATTTCATGTTTTTAAAGGACTATAATGAAAAAGACCTCCAATTTTTCCAAGCTCGAAAGCATGTCACAGAAAGATGAAGGTGGTTTGAACTCCTTTAGCCAAAGACCCTGAAAATGCAGAAGTTAATGCCTTAAGAGGGAAGGAAAGTAATTGTACTATCGTTTGGAGACTTACAAAAGGTAACACAAAAGTGAGGACTATTAGGATCCATAATATGGACAAAGCAGTGTTCATCCTTGTTCTTTGTTGAATGCTGTGATACACGTAATAATACATTTACCAAGACAGAGGATATGTTTCCAGTAGTAGACCTTTCCCATGGGACAATGGCTATGAGCACAATAGACATGACAGTATCTTAAGGGGCAAAGAAAGTCACCTGTGTTACCTGTATGCTGCAGCCAGAACAGACGGGCATCATTTAAATGACTTTAAATCATTAGCATCATTAAATCGCTTAGTCTTCACTCAAGCCCTCTGATGTATGTTAAAAACCGAATGTGTCTGGCTCCCTGTCAAATTCACATGTTGAAGCTCTAACTTCCAGAGTGGCAGTATTTGAGGATGGAGTCTCTAAAGAAGTCATTAAGGTTAATGACTTAGAGGTAGGGATAGGGCCCTGATCTTATTAAAAGAGCACCACGGAGCTCACTTTCTCCTCTCCATATGCATGCGTTAGCAAAGGCCAGATGAGGAGATAGCAAGAAGGCAGTCATCTACAAGCCAGGAAGAGAGGACTCACCAGAACCCAAGTTTGCTAAAACGATGATCTTAGACTTTCCATCCTCAATGACTGTGAGAAAATGAATTTCTGTTCTTTAAGCCACCTAGTCTGTGGTATTTTGCTATAGCAGCGCAAGCAGGCTAGTACCTCATGGAGACTATCATCATCACCTATGCTACAGATGAGAAAACTTTGAGAAAAATGAATAACGTATACAAGGTCACACAGTAAGCAGCAACCACCTTTTAAATTTCTCTCTCTCTCTGATGCCCATGTTCCATCTGCTTTAACCCTTTGATTCTCCAGTAGGAAAAACTGGTGATTATCCTCCAAGTGTGACTTGAGACACTCAGTTCAGTCATTTTAGAATCACTAAAGTGTCCATAATCATCTGTCCCTTTCTCTAAAAAGCCAGAAGGAGTGGAAGGTGGCAGGGAGACTCAAGAGGGAGGGGCCATATGTATAACTATGGCTGATTCATATTTTGATATACTGTAGAAATTAACACAATATTATAAAGCAATTATCTTCTAAGTAAAAATTTTAAAAATAAAACAAACCAGAAAGAACCCAGTGTCTTCTCTGCCAGAGGAGAATCCAGTCTCTCTCTATTTTGTCCCCCTCTTATAAAAGTCTGAAATCCTAAGAATAATATTTTTAAGCCAAAAGATCTGACATGCACCCCCTTCTCCAAAGGTACAACCCACATGTAACTTTACAACTTGTGTCCAATTATTTAAACTCAATAAGAAGACCGACTGGGTTTGACCAGTTTACCCACAAATGCAATTATATGAGCAAACAAACGTCAAACAGGAGGCTTGACGCAGTAAGCGGTCATCATTGAAACTAAATGTAATTATTACATCATCGAGAGCTACTTAATTCTTGTAATGATGTCTTAAAATTCTTTTGAAGTTACAGGCATAATGAAAGTTTACTGACAAAAATAATACAAAGAACACAGTCTGCATTATGTTCTCAGCTTTTTCTTTTTTGAGCCTCATTAACACTTGCAAGCCAGGCACGGACTTTCTCATATGCTTTTGTTGTCAATTAAATATCCGTGTGGATGTAGACATGCACAGAGGATTTCAGACTGTGTGTCCTGATCCTAAAAAAACATGTAGACAACTCGCCTACTAACTTTTGCAGCCATCTTTACTCAAAGAAGCCCCTATCAGGACTTCCCTGGCAGTCCAGTGGTTAAGACTCCACACTTCCACTGCAGGGGGCGTGGATTCCACCTTTCGTCCAGAAACTAGCATCCTGCATACTGCGCAGCCAAAAAGTTTTTAAAAAGAAGAAGCAGCCTCTACCTCAGTTACCATCCACCTAACTACTCCAAAACAGAAACTCAGGAACTGTCTTTGCCTTTTCCCCCTCGTAGCAATCAGTTTTAGTAACTTCTGTGGATTCAGCTTCATAACCGACTCTCGAAACCATCTGCTTCACACTCTTCCTAATAATCCCCACTCCATCACAGGTCAGCATCATCCATCCCTTCGAAACTGGATCAGCTTTCTAAGTAGATTCCCCTCCCTCAACACAGTTAATTCACTCAGTCTATGGTGAAAATCTTCAAGAATGTTTAAAGAATGCAGAACAGTAAGACATTATAAGAAGCTGTTTTGTTTTGTTTTTTTTTACTTGCCATTCTACGAGTATGCGTTCCTCTTGACGTATATCTCTATGTGGTCTTTTATATTAATGCTGTTTTCATAAAGGGTCTTAAATTCTTAGCACAACCTCAGATTTGTGATGTTTTGTGATTTGAGGGCAAGTTGCTAACTTTTTGGAGCTTTGATTTTCTTATCTGTAATATGATGTCACACATTCATGATTAACATCTCAAATTCTAAGGTTCTGTGATGTCTTGAATAAAATGGGTGAATTTAACTCAGATGACCATTGTATCTGCTACTGTGGGCAGGAATCCCTTAGAAGAAATGGAGTCACCATCATGGTCAACAAAAGAGTCCGAAATGCAGTACTTGGATGCAATCTCAAAAACGACAGAATAATCTGTTCGTTGCCAAGGCAAACCATTCAGTATCACAGTAATCCAAGTCTATGCCCCAACCAGTAACACTGAAGAAGCTGAATGGTCCTATGAAGACCTACAAGACCTTTTAGAACTAACATCCAAAAAAGAGGTCTTTTTCATTATAGGGGATTGGAATGCAAAAGTAGAAAGTCAAAAAACACCCAGAGTAACAGGCAAATTTGGCCTTGGAGTACAGAACAAAGCAGAGGAAAGGCTAATGGAGCTTTGCCAAGAAAACACACTGGTCATAGCAAACATGCTCTTCCAACAACACAAGAGAAAACTCTACACATGGATATCACCAGATGGTCAACACTGAAATCAGATTGATTATATTCTTTGCAGCCAAAGATGGAGAAGCTCTATACAGTCAACAAAAACAAGACCAGGAGCTGACTGTGGCTCAGATCATGAACTCCTTATTGCTAAATTCAGACTTAAATTGAAGAAAGTATGGAAAACCTCTAGACCATTCAGGTATGACCTAAATCAAATCCCTTATGATTATTTTCATATGTACAAGCTGGGTTTGGAAAAGGCAGAGGAACCAGAAATCAAATTGCCAACACTTGGTGGATCATAGAGAAAGAAAGAGAATTCCAGAAAAACATCTACTTCTGCTTCATTGATTATGCCAAAGCCTTCGACTGTGTAGATCACAAAAAATTGTGGAAAATTCTTAAAGAGAGGGAAATACCAGACCATCTTACTTGTCTCCCAAGAAACGTGTACGCAGGTCAAGCAGCAACAGTTAGAAGTGAACATGGAACAACGGACTGGTTCCAAATTGGGAAAGGTGTACACCAAGGCTGTATAGTGTCACTCTGCTCATTTAACTTCTATACAAAATGCATCATGCGAAATGCTGGGCTGGATGAATCTCAAGCTGGAATAAAGATTGGCAGAAGAAATATCAACAGCATCAGATATGCAGAAGATAGATACCATTCTAATGGCAGAAAGCAAGGAGGAACTAAAGAGCCTCTTGATGAGGGTGAAGGAGGAGGGTGAAAAAGCTGTTTTAAAACTCAACATTCAAAAAAACAAAGGTGATGGCATTCAGTCCGATCACTTCATGGGAACTAGATGGGAAAAAGTAGAAGCAGTGACGGACTTTCTCTTCTTGGGCTCCAAAATCACTGTGGATTGTGACTGCAGCCAAGAAATTAGAAGACACTCACTTCTTGGAAGGAAGGCTATGACAAACCTAGACAACATATTAAAAAGCAGAGACATCACTTTGCTGACAAAAGTCCCTATAGTCCAAGCTATGTTTTTTCCAGTAGCCGTGTACAGAGAGCTGGACCATGCTGAGCACCAAAGAACTGATGCTTTCGAACTGTGGTGCTGGAGAAGACTCATGAGAGTCCCTAGCACGGCAAGAAGATAAAACCGGTCAATTCTAAGGGAAATCAACTCTCAATACTCATTGGAAGGACTGATGCTGAAGCTGAAGCTCTAATACTTGGGCCAACTGATGTGAACAGCTGACTCATTGGAAAAGAGCCTGATGCTGGGAAAGACTGAGGGAAAAGAAGAGGGTGACAAAGTATGAGATGGTTAGATAGCATCACCAATTCAGTGGACCTGAACTTGGGCAAACTCTGAGAGATGGTAAGGGACAAGAAGGCCTGGTATGCTGCAGTCCATGGGGTTGCAAAGAGTTGGACACAACTTAATGACTGAACAACAACAACCCCTATGCTAGATAAAAAAATGTTACAATACATCTTACTTAGTTAAAGGCAAGACTCAAGAGCATTTCTTTCTTTCTTTGAAGTGTTTGTCAACTCTTGTCCCCAAAATAGTGTCTAACTACTTCATTGAGACATACTAATTTTATATGAGTTTTATCTGTCTCTATTAAAATTGCACTTCTGTTTAATGGCATCTTTCTGTTATATAAAGGGGTAGGGATAATTGCAAACTCAATGTTCTATGTTTTATTATGTGCATCTGCTTATACCTTAAATAAATAACAACTTTTGAATGTGAATCTGTAATTATATGATATGCTTCATGCTATTCTAAAAATCAGTTTTTATTAAAATCCACCCAAGCCATGTAAATGACTTTTGACTTTCCCAATGGACTAATTTGCATAGGCTTTTCACAAACACTAACTCATAAGGCATGAAACATTTGGAAATATGCCCATTCAGTGGTTGCCTCTCAATGCCCATAACCTAGCTGACTTCCTTGCTGAAAAGTCTTATCTCAAGATTACTCTTCATTTAATTGATGGCTACTGTCTTCATCACACAGCTGTTAGCCCATCAAGAAGATATTTAATGAACTTGGCAATATACATTGCATTAACTTTTTGCCCTAAGGTTAATCATGGGCTTATTTTCAAATGTGTTTTTGATGTGCTAAGCTTCCCTAATAAATATGATTAAGTAAAATAAGTTGAGAGGAAGAACATCAATTCAGTGAAGACTGCTTAACGTTGGGCAGCAGGTTTGTATTTGAGTAAAGGGAAATTTAGTGCTTGTGCTCCATGGCTCCCAAAGAGTATTTGGCTGTGGCCCAGATACCGAGCTTTACCCTCATGAGCCAAGCCAGGAACTCTGATTTATACATCAATATGATGTTCTTCAATTAAGTACTATTCAGGGCTTTATTTTTGCATACAGCATGCTCTTTTCTCTTTTTTGTATACATCAAAACAAGCATTATAATCTTTGGCTTATTTATAAACCAAATAAGCATTATAATTTTTGGAGTAGTAATAAAGGATATTCTAAGACTCAATCAGTGACGGAAATAAACAATATTAAAATAATAGACTCTTAAGAAAAATATTTCTTATTAAAGAAACTCTCCAAAGCATTGCAAGTAAATTTAAATTACATATTAAACCTTTATAAAGTAAAATCTATTTGCTCACTTTTTCCAAAAAAAAAAAAAAGAACAATGCAGATTGCCCTTGTTGTTGCTACCACAACTACTTTTGTCAAGAATGTCCTTCTCATATCCATCCTTCTGAGTCCTCTTCTCATTTTAGTCCTCACTGACCAACCTAGATAGCATATTCAAAAGCAGAGACACTACTTTGCTGACTAATGTCCGTCTAGTCAAGTCTATGGTTTTTCCTGTAGTCATGTATGGATGTGAA
>SJYC01082332.1:0-34472 GCA_006408675.1 Madoqua kirkii | reverse complement strand
CTTCTCATATCCATCCTTCTGAGTCCTCTTCTCATTTTAGTCCTCACTGACCAACCTAGATAGCATATTCAAAAGCAGAGACACTACTTTGCTGACTAATGTCCGTCTAGTCAAGTCTATGGTTTTTCCTGTAGTCATGTATGGATGTGAATATTGGACTGTGAAGAAGGCTGAGTGCTGAAGAACTGATGCTTTTGAACTGTGGTGTTGGAGAAGACTCTTGAGAGTCCCTTGGACTGCAAGGAGATCCAACCAGTCCATTCTGAAGGAGATCAGCCCTGGGATTTCTTTGGAAGGACTGATGCTAAAGCTGAAACTCCAGTACTCTGGCCACCTCATGCGAAGAGCTGACTCATTGGAAAAGACTCTGATGCTGGGAGGGATTGGGGGCAGGAGGAGAAGGGGACGACAGAAGATGAGATGGCTGGATGGCATCACAGACTCAATGGACTTGAGTCTGAGTGAACTCCAGGAGTTGGTGATGAACAGGGAGGCCTGGTGTGCTGCGATTCATGGGGTCGCAAAGAGTCGGACACGACTGAGCGACTGACCTGACCTGAACTGACTGATCCAGTGTTAGCTTAAACTCTAGACATAACAATAAAATATGTGGCATATAGGGTTTCCCAAATGGCACAGTGGTAAAGAATTCGTCTGCCAATGCAGGAGACAAGAATGATGTGGGTTTGATCCTTGAGTTGGGAAGATCCTCTGGAGAAAGAAATGGCAACCCACTCCAGCATTCTTGCCTGGAGAATCCCATGGACAGAGGAGCCTGGAGGGCTGCACTCCATGCAGTCTCACAGAGTCAGACGTGACTGAGCACACACATGCACACACATATGACATGTAGAACAACAAAGACTCTACAGGTCAGTAGAAATGCATTTTGTGATATAATTTCCTTATTTTATTTTTTTGTAATCTTATTAAGAAAAAATATTCTTAGACTTAAATTTTCTATCATTTGTCCAGCTCTAAAATGATGTTTTTAAAAAACATTTTGATACAGTTGCTTTAGTCCCTTTCTCCTGGGCCAGTTAAAATCCCAGAGACCATAATGATGACGTTAGTCTGGGAAAGACGGCAGCCACCACTGAAGAGAGAAATTAGTTTATATCTGAATGGTGTCTTTTTATTAAGCACAAAATTAGCCTTCTCTCTTTTCTTAGCACAAAATGTACTTGCTGGGATAGAAAAATCCTATTCCGGTTTCCTAGACTCAGCCTTCCCTCTGGCTTAGCCTTGGCTGAGGAGAGACTCAGAGAGCAGAGGAGGAGGATGGCCTGGTCTCCTCTTGGTTTAGAAGATGGGAGGGCAGTTGCTTCTGCTTCTCCAGTGCCTTCCTCCTCCAGATGTAATCTCCATTTAGCCCATTGCTTTCAGAACATGGGTTCCTTTTCTTCATTAAATGACAAACTTTAGGTCTCTGGAGTACTTTTAAGAGAAGAAGTTCTGGTTTTCAAGAAAACACAAAATAATCTTGAGCCAAAGTACTCTTTCTTTGATTTCTACAAGAAGGGGAATTTCTTTAGATTTCTGCAAAGTTTTGTTTTCAAAACTCTCATGTTCAAGACAGTAAACATTTTCTAATTTCTGTAACAGCTACACAAAATATTATTGAGCCAAAGTACAATATCTTTAGGTTTTTACAAGAAAAGTAATGAAACTACAAAGTTTCTGTTTTCAAAGCCCTCATGTTCGACTCAATAAATACTGAAAGTGTAAAAAAGTTGGCTTAAAGCTCAACATTCAGAAAATGAAGATCATGGCATCCGGTCCCATCACTTCATGGGAAATAGATGGGGAAACAGTGAAAACAGTGTCAGATTTTATTTTGGGGGGGCTCCAAAATCACTGCAGATTGGGACTGCAGCCATGAAATTAAAAGATGCTTATTCCTTAGAAGAAAAGCTGTGACCAACCTAGATAGTATATTCAAAAGCAGAGACATTACTTTGCCGACTAAGGTCCATCTAGTCAAGGCTATGGTTTTTCCAGCGGTCATGTATGGATGTGAGAGTTGGACTGTGAAGAAGGCTGAGTGCCGAAGAATTGATGCTTTTGAACTGTGGTGCTGGAGAAGACTCTTGAGAGTCCCTTGGACTGCAAGGAGATCCAACCAGTCCATTCTGAAGGAGATCAGCCCTGGGATTTCTTTGGAAGGAATGATGTTAAAGCTGAAACTCTAGTACTTCGGCCACCTCATGAGACGAGCTGACTCACTGGAAAAGACTCTGATGCTGGGAGGGATTGGGGGCATGAGGAGAAGGGGACAACAGAGTATGAGATGGCTGGATGTCATCACGGACTCGATGGACATGAGTCTGAGTGAACTCCGGGAGATGGTGATGGACAGGGAGGCCTGGCGTGCTGGGATTCATGAGGTTGCAAAGAGTTGGACACGACTGAGCGACTGAACTGAGCTGATAAAGCATTGTACTAATGAGAAGATTGGGATTAGAAGAGTGGTAAGTTCAAACTGAACACTGAAAGCAAACTAAAAGTCCTATTTCTGCCTTCCAGTTGCCGATATCTTGTTGAAGAGACAATGACATGTTCTAATAATCTGGTACAAACTGAGTTATGTGAAGTGGTGCAAAGGAAGCTCAAACTCTTTGAGGGTGGTAGGGATGTGGGTGCCTGGGAAAGCCTTCTGAATGTTGACCATTCAGCTGAAATTCCAAGGTCTTCAACAAAGTAAGAGAGTGTTACAGACCCAAGAAGGAGCTTGCACCAAGTCCCAGCAACATGAGGGCTTGGATTTCATTCTAGAAAGGCCACCATGAGGGATGTGCAGAAGATGTGATGGGAGGAAGTGGGAGATAAAACTATGAAAAGGTGGGACGACTTACCTTTTTGTAATTTCTTTTGTCACTATTGGAATTACATAAATATATATTCCCTTTCCAGAATGTGTCATACTGCCATGATACTGTCCAGAATCCAGAAAATGATGCCAAACAGTTCATGTATTTCCCTTGACAATGCTTCATCCTTCAATGAGTCTATCTCAGGGGGTCCCAAGTCAGTCTCTCCTCTTTAGCTACTGGTACCTTTTCTTTAAACTATGATTTTCTGGATCCGGGGCCAGCAACCATTTTCTGAAAAAGGACAGATGGTAAATATTTTACGTTTCACATGTCAGACATTCTTTATCACAGCTACTCTCGGTGCTGCTGTTATAATATGAAAGCACTCATAAGCAATAGGTGAGTGAATGGTGTCGCTGTGTTCCAATAAAACTTTATTTTAAAAGCAGATGGCAGCCTAGATTTGGATCACTGGTTGTAGTTTATGGACCCATGTTCTAGGTCCCTCAATTTCTTTGTCTCCCCTAAAGAATCTTAGTTTTTCTACTCTCTGTCTTCAGTCAAACTGTTAGGTATTTGAAATCATCAGATTTCCAGTTTTGGTAAATCTGGGGCAGGACCAAATTTTGGAGTGATAGGAAGGATGGTCTTTTCTTGTCTGAGTTTCAAGATGAAGGATCTAGAAGACAAATCTTTTAGCACGGAGTGTTATTGTTTGAAATGTCTCTCAATTTTAGTTTTACCAAACTAGTTAGCATCTTTCTGCTAATTTAGCTCCTTTGAGCTAGGACCTGAGAATGAAACTAAATGTGCAATATATTCTAAGAAGGAAGTCAGCCAGAAGAGGAAAGATAGAAAATGAAGAAAAATATCACTTTACTACATTTTGTAATCCTCATATCTTGCTTTTGAGTATCCACTCTTTGTCAAACCACTAATTTTCCTTTAATTTAACTATTTAACATGGGATTTCCCCCCCGCCCCCGAAATGAATCATTTCAACTTAGTCTACACACAGTGGGAAAATCCACTGGAGATTGTTGATCAGGAGCACAATGTGTTCAGAATCTTTTAAAGAAAATGTTTCTGCTAACAATGCACAATGAAGAAGACCAGTACATTTTAATTAAAAAGTCTGAGTGGTTGGCAAGGGTTGGAGGGAGGGAAGAAAGAATAAGCAGTGAAACTGTTCTGTGTGGTATTATAATATGGGAAACATGTCATACCCATAGAATATACAACACCTAGAGTGATCCCAATGTAAACTATGGGTTTGGGGTGACTGTCATCCATGTACATTCACCTGTTGTAACAAATTTATCACTCTAATGCAGAATTTGATAATAAGGGGCGATTGTACTTGTGTCAGGGCAGAGGTTACATGAAAAATCTCTACTCAATTTTACTGTGAACCTGAAACTGCCCTAAAACTTAAGTTCTACTTTAGAAAGTCTCTGACAAGAAATAATCCCAGATTTAACTTGTCAGATGACATATATAAGTACCATTTATGGCCCTAGAAGGCACTCTTAGTAAGCTCCCAAAGACAACACCTCCAAAAAGGAGAGTGGGATTGGAAGAGATGTAGGTGTTTGCCCTGAGCTGTCGTCTGGACAGAGTGCCACGCTGTCAGTCAAGCGCTATGCAGATTATTCTTTCCGAGATGGCTGCAACAAGAGGTCCCAACCCATTCTTCTTCTTCCTAAGGCATGCTGTCTCTCCTAGTAGAGAGGTATGGGTTTATTTTTCTCCCCTTGAACCTGACAACACCAGAATCGATGTTATGGAACTTCCAAGGTTGGGACATGAAAGTCTACATGGATTTCACCTGGCCCTCCTGGGACACTTGTTCAGGAACTTAGCCACCTTGCTATGAGGAAATGGCAAGACCACACAGAAGCCAGGTATAACTGTCTGGCTAAAGTTCCTATTGAGGTCCCAGCCAGTAGCCAGCATTAACCTCCTGATATGTGAGTAGCTGACTCACAGAGTAACTCTAGCCCCAAACATCACCTGCTACAACAGCATAAGGAGTCCCCCAATCCCAGGCAAACACTGCTCAACTGAGCCCAGTCAACACCCAAAACAATGAGAGAAAATAATAAAGTGATCTTTATTGCCTTGATGTGATTCCTCACTTGGTAACAGGTAACCAATTAAGTATAAGATATACGAAAAGAAAAGTCCAGCTGGGTTGTTGTTGCTCCTTAAATCAGTAGAATGAGAGTGAAAGTCACTCAGTTGTGTCCGATTCTTTGCAACCTTATAAACTATAGAGTCCATGGAATTCTCCAGGCTAGAATGCTGGAGTGGGTAGCCTATCCCTTCTCCAGCAGATCTTCCCAACCCAGGAATTGAACCGGGGCCTCCTGCATTGCAGGTATATTCCACCAACTGAGCCATCAGGGAAGCCCCCCTTAAATCAGTAGAAATAATAACTAATAATATCATGCCTAGCTCTTATGTTCACTTTTTAACATTTCAATCAGTTGGTCCAAAATTTCTTTAATGACCACCATGTTGCCTGCCTTTCCTAAATGTGCTGCCAGGATTGACAAGATCCTGCTTTCTCCAAGGCAAATGGTCTACGTGAGCCAGAAGCCTGGGAACATACACATCATGCTCAAATGACCATCCACGTATTTAATTTAAAAACAAACAAACAAAACATTGCTCATTACTCCACAGGTACTAGGCTGATAGTATCAAGCCACAAGATAGCACAGACATCAAACCCTAGAGATACAATGCATTTTTAATTTTGTACAAATTGCCTTTTTATCCCAAATGTATTCATTCATTTTTTACTTTTGTAACTGTTGCTGTCACGTATCTCCTGGGATCACGGCAAATCTTGATAAGGCCCTGTGGCACTTACTTTAACCTAATTATAGCAGCAATTCCAACAGCCTATCATTCACTTGGATGTGAAGAAATGCATGACTTAACAGGGTCACATTCCTGGGCTAATTCCACTCTTCACTCAGCCATGAGGCAGCTGCTTGAGCGTGTCTGAGGATGTAGAATGTGGCCACTCCTGATTTCATGCCAACATCCACCCCCTTCATTCTCTGCAAGCAAAATTCTGTCCCACTTAAAGGCAAAGAATAGTATCACCTCTCTGGCTACTGCTGTCCATTCCTTCCTCTAATTTGTGTAAGCATACTCCTCACATCTTCTCTCCTCTCCATGATCTCAGAATACTGCGTATTCTCTACTTCAAATCAAAATCCTCTCATCCTTCTTCGGCCTCCCACTTCCCCATCTTCTCAGAAACATTCTCCAGAAATAATTCTCTCTTTTCTATACCTTCCATCTCTTCCTCTTTCCTGACTCTTGATCTTCTGCCTACAAAATTTTAAAAAGACTTCCCCATTCAAAGATTAACTCTTCCTTGCCCTTTATCCCTTTAGATACCTTCCCTTTTAAATCAACCTTCTAGAAAATATTGCGATATTTGACTTCCCTTGCTCAATTTCTACTCATTCCTTGTTCTAGCACCATCTTAATATTACCCATTTGAGTTGTTGGGGTCACCAATGATCTTCTGAAATTATTTCAAGCCTTATAGAACTTGTTCTTTGTGTTTAGAGATTCTCAGCCATTTCATCCTTTGAACATCACCTAGTTTCCCTGTTTTCCACATCACTCATTCCTAATTTTGACTTGTCTTCCCTGCCTTCATTCCCTCCTTCCTT
The DNA here is from genome assembly GCA_006408675.1 of Madoqua kirkii. Taxonomy (NCBI): domain Eukaryota; kingdom Metazoa; phylum Chordata; class Mammalia; order Artiodactyla; family Bovidae; genus Madoqua; species Madoqua kirkii. The sequence continues at coordinate 27,961 of SJYC01082332.1, read as the reverse complement.
CCTTCCTTCCTTCATGTTTTTCTTTTCTCCATCCCTCTCTCTCTTTCTCAATATATAGGGTCTTGTATTAGTCAACCTGGGCTGCCATAAGAAAATATTTTAGATTGAGTCACTTAGAAATTTATTTTCTAAAATTTCTGGAGGCTAGCCGTCCCAGATCAAGGTGCCAGCTAACTCAGTTCCTGGTGAAGTTTCTCTTTCTGGCTTGATCATGGCCATCTTCTCACTACGTCTTCACATGAAATTCCTCTGTGCATGTGATAGAGTAAACAAGAGATCTTTCTCTCTCCTCCTCCTCCACTTACAAGACCACCAGTCTATCAGATTAGGGTCCTGCCCTTATGAACTCATGTAACCTTAATTTTCTCCTAAAGATCTTATCTCCAAAAATAGTCACACTGAAAGTTAGAGCTTCAAAAAATGCATTTGGAGAGGAGACATAATTCAGTCCATGGCAGGCATAATCTGCGGCATGAAAAGCAGGCAGTGGCTCACAGTTCCAGGCTGGCTTGTGGCCTGGACACCTCGCTCTCTCCCCTCTGTGGCCCTTATTGAGTTGCTGGCATTTACTTTCACACCTGTTGCTTCAGAATCCCAAGATGGATGCTACATCCTGAGAGGTTTTCCTTGAGAGGAAGAAACCAGGCCAACTGATGCACCAGGTCCATTTCTTAGGATAAAGAAAATAAAAATAAAAATAGCAGCCCTCAGACTCCTTTCATTTCTTCCTACCCCAAACTGCCTCACATCCTTATAGATCACCACATCAAAGGCAAGGAGGGATTGGTTTAGTCTAATCAACACCCACTTTCAAGATGACCCATTTCAAGATGACTGCTAGAGCTGACTGATGTTTCTGTGTGTAGCCCCCTTCCTCTGTCCATAAAATCTCTTGCCCACTGATTGTCAGTGGGAAGAGGAGTCAGCCTCTGGACAGAAGTCTGTTCCCTAACCTCTGCCCCAGGTTGCTGGTGTCAGAGATAGAGCAAACTTTCCTTTCCCCCCTCCTTGCCTCTTCATTGCCCTTTGAGCAGCAAGCAGATGGACAGCATTATTGTTTACAATATCACATTTAAACTCATTTTGACTGAGTTGAGTGAAATTTGCTCTGCTTCTAAGAACACATGACTTTCAATGAAATTACTACAAATAAAAAATGAATAAGTTATCCCCTCTAAGTTCTTATTTTCATTCCATTATTGACCTCCTTCTTGCTTTGAAAGTTTTGCACTTGAAATTATCTTCTTTACCCATAAATTTATCTCACCTTTCTCAAGGTATGAGGAGGAATGCACCTTATTTATTGGTGTTTTACCATCTGCAATGTCCTTTCTGATCTATTTAATTACATCTAAGCCACATGTTAATCTCATGAGGCAGATAAACCAGAAATAATTTCACAGATGAGAAAACTGTCACCTTTACCAAGATCACATGATTAGAAAGCGATAAAACCAGGAGAAGACTCAATGTCTTCTGATATGTAGTCTACTGCTCCTTGAAACCTGGCAATCATTCCAAGCTCAAAAAATAAACCTCCCTCTGCCTTTTATAAAACAGCATTAAGATTGCATTGGGGGGTTTCTTGGTGGCTCAGTGGTAAAGAATCCATCTGATAATGCAGGAGCCATGGGTTTAATTCCTGGGTCAGGAAGAGCCCACATTCCTTGGAGCAATTAAGCCCTTGCACCACAACTATGAAGCCTGTGCTGCAGAACCTGGGAACCACAATTATGAAGCCCGTGAACCCTAGAGCCTGAGCCCCCACCCCCACCCCTCACTGCAACTAGCGAAAAGCCCAAGCAGCAATGAGGACCCAACAGAGTCAAAGATAAATTAAAAAAAGATTGCACTGGATGTACAGAGTATAAAACTGCTTGTATACTTTTGATCATTTCTTTTCTTTTCTTTTCTTTTTGTTTTGCGATTTCAGTTTTGAAATGGCAAAGCTTGGAAGGCTATCTAAGATTTATACAGTGAAAATGTTACTCCTCAGGACTTGGGAAAGTCTAGTCAATATTGTTAACATAGGAAAAAAAAGACTTTTCTTCATGGAATATTCATAAGACAGATGAATTTTTAAAACTTGCAAAGCCAGCTGAGCTATAACCTCACAAGTGATATTTCAAAACATGTTAGAGGTCTCCTGCTTGTGGCCACAACAAAATAACTTGTACCAGATGAATCTTCTCATCATAGAAAACTATAAAACTGAACAAAATATAGGAAGTGATTATTTTTAGATGGTAGACAATAGGCAACATAGATCTACTGGTCCCCCAGGGGAGTCAGGGAGCCTTCAGCTAAGCATCATAGTTAATAGCAGCTATCTCCTTGGAGGCATTTGGAGGCAGGGAGTCACAATAGAGTGCAAGGGTCTCACTGGGTGGAAAAGGCAGATATAATAGCTCTGGGCTTAAGAGGTGGTTGGAAATTATGGGGCAGGAAAGAAGAGAAGAGAGTCATACAGAAATAAAGCTCCAGAATGCTGCGTGTGGTTCCCTTTACTCTTGGATGCAATACAAAACTGTGTATGCATAGGACAGAATCCTTCAGTTCAGTTTAGTTCAGTAGCTCAGTCGTGTCCGACTCTTTGCGACCTCATGAATCACAGCAAGCCAGGCCTCCCTGTCCATCACCAACTTCCGGAGTTCACTCAGACGCACGTCCATCGAGTCCGTGATGCCATTCAGCCATCTCATCCTCGATCTCCCCTTCTCCTCCTGCCCCAAATCCCTCCCAGCATCAGAGTCTTTTCCAATGAGTCAACTCCAAAGTACTGGAGCTTCAGCTTTAGCATCATTCCTTCCAAAGAAATCCCAGGGCTAGTCTCCTTCAGAATGGACTGGTTGGATCTCCTTGCAGTCCAAGGGACTCTCAAGAGTCTTCTCCAACACCACAGTTCAAAAGCATCAATTCTTCGGCGCTCAGCCTTCTTCACAGTCCAACTCTCACATCCATATATGACTACTGGAAAAAACCATAGCCTTGACAAAGTAATAGTCGGCAAAGTAATGTCTCTGCTTTTTAATATGCTATCTAGGTTGGTCAGGCAGAGTACAAAACAGCTATTGAACAAAGAGAAGTTACTGAGGAAATTTGAGTTGAAAAACTATTAGACCTCACCTAGTCTGGGATACACTTGAGTACTGACAATCAGAGTAGAGACATCTCATTAAATATCCCTTACATTCAGTGGACACCCAGAGAAGGTCATGTTAATCTCATTTCACAGCAGAAACTATCGTAAGGTGTCCTCAACAAGGGCTTCCCTGGTGGCTCAGATGGTAAAGAGTCTGTATGCAATGTGGGAGGCCTGGGTTCCATCTCCAGGTCAGGAAGGTCTCCTGGAGAAGGAAATGGCAACCCACTCCAGTACTCTTGCCTGGAAAATTCCATGGATGGAGGAGCCTGATGGGCAACAATCGTGGGTTAGAGAAGAGTCGAACATGACTGAGCAACTTTACTGGTTCACTGGTCCGTAACAAAGCATAAAAATTGCCTTGAATGAGTAAAGCTTAAGAAAATTAATTATCTCTCTGCTGGAACAAAATTCAATATTTTACTAAGGAAGAGTGTAAAAGCCAGCTCTTTAGCAACACAGCACCCACAGTATTCAGTATATAACAAAACATTACTAGACATTGTGAAGAAACAGCAAAATATGATGCAGAACCAAAAGAAAAGTCAGTTAACAGAAACATATATTATTTTTAGCAACATGACATAAATCTCATAAATCTTTGAATGTTTGAAAAAGCCTTTTCCAAAATAGATAATGGCATAAAAAGAAAAAAATTTAAAGAAATCAGAAAAATAGAAGAGAGCCATTGTTAACCTCATTAGAAGCAATGTGTGTCAGACTACATTAGACTGACATCTTTCAAGTACTGAAAGGAAAAACTAAACCTAAAATCTTGTAAAAATATCCCCCAAACACGAAGGAAAAATAAAGACATTTTTAGGCAAACAAATACTGAAAGAATCTGTCACCAGCAGGCAAACACTACAAGATATATTAAGAGAAGTTCTTCAGACTAAATGAAAAATAATTCCAGATGGAAATTTGGTCTACGCAGACGGGAGAGTGCCAGAAAAACTAAATATGTAAATAAATATAAATTATTTTCTCTTTTTGCTTAATTTCAGAGAAAAATAGAAGTATACTGTTATAAGTGTTTATATGTAAACACTTGTAATTTTATATATGAAAGAAAACAGAAGGAAAGAGGCAGAGCTGACAAAACAGTAGAAGACATAAAATGGAGTCCTTAAAAATTCTTAATCCAGAAGAAAGCAAGAAAGGAGGGATAAAAGAACAAAGATCGAATGGGACAAAAACATGGCAAAGACAAGATGACATATTTAAACACAACTGATTATTTGGTAATTCCATGAACTGACGCTGGACTCTAATTAAAAGTAAAGGATTATCAGATTGAATTTTTTAAAATCAATATGTGGTTTATAAGAGAGAAAAGCACAGAAGAAGGTATACCTCTTAAATTTTCATCAAACGAATGTTGAGCAGGCTACATTAATATCAAACAAATTATACTTCAGCACAAAAATGTTTTTAGAAATAAAGAGTGACATGCTATAACAAAAAACATGGTCATCAAGAAGACATTAAAATCATAAATGTGTACACACATAATCAGAGAAATTCAAAATGCACAAAGAAATAAACTAATGTAACATAAAGGAGAAAGAGGAAATTCTGTACTAAAGTTTTAGATATCAGTACTCCTTTCTCAATGATAGAATAAATATACTTTTTGCTCTGTGTGGATACAGAAGACTTAATAGCATGATCAATAACACAACATATATTTTTTCCAGAGTGATCATGCAGAATTCATGAATAAAGACCATATGATAAGTCACAAAACAAACTATAAGAAAACTTCTAGAATTGAAATCATACAGGGTACATTCTTAACAACAAAGAAATTAAATCACAAAATGATCAAAATATAGACATCAGAAGATTCCCAAATATTTGGAAAGTAAGAAAGCCATGTCTTAACCCATGGTTCAAGGAAACCTTTAGAATGCATTATCAAATGAATGATAAAATTATCACTATCCAAATTTGGGGGATGCAGTGTTTGGCAGAAATTATATAGCTCTATGTGGTTTCCCTGGTGGCTCAGTGGCAAAGAATCCATGTGCAATGCTGGAGTCGCAGGAGACACTGCTCAATCCCTGGGTCAAGAAGATCCCCCAGAGGAGGGCATGGCAACTCAGTTCAGTATTTTTGCCTGGAGAAACCCGTGGACAGAAGAGCCTGGTGGGCTACAGTCTATAGGGTTGCAAAGAATCGGATACAACTGAAGCGACTTAGCATGCATACCTATATAAAAAAAGAGAAAAGAATTAAAATCAATCATAGGATCAATCATTCACCTTAGGAATCTAGGAAATGAAGTCTAAAACCAAGATAAGCAGAAGGAAAGAAAGTGGATATTAATGAAATAGAAAATGGATGAAGAATAAAGAAAATCCTGAAATCGAAATTTGGTTCATTGAGATGTTAACAAAATCAATAACACCTACCTTAACCAAGACACAAACAGAGAAAGCACAAATTACCAATACCAAGAAAAAAAGAGAACATCAGGGATGATCCATAGACATTGAAGGAATAATAACATTTACGAATCATTTTATATCACGGAATTCAACAATGTAAAAGGCAAATTCCTTGAAAGACACAAATTACTAAAACTGACGTAAGAGGAAAGAAAATCCAAGTAGCCGCATAATAATTAAAGAGATGTATTTTTATTCAGAAACATTCCCAAAGAAATCTCTAGATAACTTATTCATGAATTCTACCAAATAATTAAGGAAACATGATATCAATTTTCCAAAATGGATTTGGGTTCAAAATATGGTTTTTGTCTTTATTCTTTGATTTTAAGAGTAACTCACTGGTTTTAAAGATTGACTCTATCACTAAATGACATGGAAATCATGAAAATCTTAAAAATTGAGTTGAGGAGATAGATAAAACTACATTAGAAACCTAAGCTAGGCAGAAAGCTGAGGGGACTAAGATTTCTGATAGGTTTTACCATGCTCTGCCACAGTTACCCTCTGCTGAGCTGAAACTGTATGATCCTAGTGAATGATCCTAGCAGTCTGCCTCATTTTTCTATTTTCTCTTTCACATAAATTTGCTGCATCTACTTTCTCTTCTCCCATTCCCAGGCAAGAAGCCCCCAACTCCATCTGGAAGCATGCAGAAGTAGCCAAGGAAGCAAGGAAACCAGCATGGTTGGAGGCAGAGAAGTGAGAAAGCTGGCGTGTAAAGAGCTGTAAGAGGTTCCTCCATATCGAACCAAGCAGCAATGGGGCTGGGAGGGTAGGTCAGAGATCACAAAGTGAATGTGGCATGCTCCTTAGGATTTTAGCTTCCCAAACAGGAAGCTACTGAAGGATTGCAAACATGATCAAATTTGCACTGTGCAAATATACTCCAGTCATGCATTGGAGAGAGGGTAGATCTGTTCGTCAAATATTGCAATAGTGTAGTGCAAGATGACGAGGATCTGGTTCAAATTAGAAACACTGGAGCACAGGAAAAGGAATACTTACGGATACAGGGGCAGAATCCAAGGGACACAGTGATTGATTTAACATCTGGAGTGACAAAGAGGAAGGAGTCTAGCTGATTCTAAGGCGTCCTGCTTGGGTGGCTGTGTGAATAGTTTGTCCTTCACTAACATGAGGTCCCAGTAGTGGACTAGGAAGTTAGTATGCTTGCTCTTGTGAATTAATGAAGCTTACTCCTTGGAAGGAAAGATATGACCAACCTAGATAGCATATTGAAAAGCAGAGACATTACTTTGCTGACTAAGGTCTGTCTAGTCAAGGCTATGGTTTTTCCTGTGGTCATGTAAGGATGTGAGAGTTGGACTGTGAAGAAGGCAGAGCGCTGAAGAACTGATGCTTTTGAACTGTGGTATTGGAGAAGACTCTTGAGAGTCCCTTGGACTGCAAGGAGATCCAACCAGTCCATCCTAAAGGAGATCAGTCCTGAGTGTTCATTGAAATGACTGATGTTGAAACTGAAACTACAATACTTTGGCCACCTCATGCGAAGAGGTGACTCATTGGAAAAGACTCGGATGCTGGGAGGGATTGGGGGCAGGAGGAGAAGGGGACGACAGAGGATGAGATGGCTGGATGGCATCACCAAGTCGATGGACATGAGTTTGAGTGAACTTTGGGAGTTGGTGATGAATGGGGAGACCTGGTGTGCTGCGATTCATGGGATCACAAAGAGTTGGACACGACTGAGCGACTGAACTGAATTGAACTGCAGGTGAAACGCGAGTTTGAGCAAACTCTGCGAGGTAATGAAGGACAGGCAAGACTGGCATGCTGCAGGCCATGGGTTCACAAAGAGTCAGACACAGCTGAGCGACTGAACAGCAACAAAGGTGAAATGTGAGATCTGATAGGCACGTGTATATATCCTGCACTCAGGACAGAAGACTGGAGACTGGTATTTGGGTTTCCTCAGCACATTAACTAAATGTGCATCAAGGCATGCATACAGTGAGAAAAAAGATTTATGTGGCTGTTGAAGCCATGTGAAGAGATGAGATCTCCAAGATATAGAAAAGGGCATTACATAAGAAATGTCAGAGGAGATTTTCGTGTTATAAGTATGTCGTTTCTGTGTAAGCAAGCTACTTTCCTTGTTTCAGATTCAAGATCCTAACTCTGACAAGAATTAATGATTTCAAGGATGACATTTTTCAGCCCCAAAGGAAGCTATCTGAACAATAGAAAAGCTGATAGTGATTATCTCTTGATTATAAAATATTAGGGGAAAAACTTTCAATGTATATGAACTAATAATTGTGGTTCTCCTCCAACCTATGAATTTTACAATAGACTCCATCTCCTCTACAAATGCTGCATCCGACACCACATCCTTCCCATCTCCCATTGTCACAATGCTGTTTGTTGACAATAATATCCCACAGAGTTCTGTAAAGCTATAATGCAGTCTTACAGCCACTCTTCAGCAAGACCCTGTCAATAAGCTGATGGTAAAGTCAGAAGGAGATTTACTGTGAAGCTATTGACCCTTAGCCTTGTGGTTTTTTTAATAGTATTTTTGTACAGTTTTATAATATTTACAAAGGTAATGTATTTTTATATTCTTTTCTCAAAGAAGTCCCCCAGTTACACGAGCTGCAGTGCAATTGTAACACCCAGGTATAAGGACAATAATTCAAAGGCTATAGAAAATAAGTTAGTAAAAATTAATCTAATTTTTTAAAATTAATTACATTAATTCATTTGGGAACTGGTTTTCACCTTAGCCTTCTGATGTTAGGATCTTTTCCACTACAGCTTGAGTTCTCTGCCCCATTCCCACACTTGAATTGCCCAGTGGACATCCAGGGTTGAGGATCACTGCCTTACCATTAACTTCTGTTAACACTTCTTAAACACAAATGAACAACTTGAAAAATACATTCTTGAGGAAATTTCCCCAAAGGATGAACAGTGGAACAAAGATATGAAGTCTTTGCATTTATTTCTTAAGTATTGGTTCAATGATAATTCAACTGTGCCAAGGATTATGAACATTTAATCATACAAAGGTAGATTGTTCTTTCCTATCTGGAGAAATTCTAATACAGCAAACAGACTATATTTGTTCAGCAATCAGTTATTGATATTTTTCTGCCTTGGAGTGCATAATTAAGCATCCAGCAAACCTCTGTGTTCTAATCTACATAAGTTTGAATTGAATTAATTTATTCAGGTTTTATTCAGTTGCTTTTTAAGCCTTCCATCAAGAATCACCACCCATCTTCACCTCATTGATGTGTTGTTGTCTCTTGCCCTACATTAAAAGCATTTCCCTCAACAGTTGAGCTTTGGTTAGCTTCCATAGCCTAAGTCAAGCCTTAACATAGCTTATGAAAGCTACTTCTTCAATCTATCTTTTCAGCAATTCACTTGAATTTCTAATAAGGATTAGAGGAACAGGAACAATTACATGTGAGAGAAATTATTTGAGTAGTTCCAAATAGTTCTCCTGGATTCTTTGGACAATTGATCTGCTTTTGTTTTGTGGTTTTTATTCATTTATGATGTCACTTCTTACCTTCCATAAACAATTATTTTCCTCCTGTTAGGCAATTCAAAGGAACCTGTGATGTAATTAATAGAGTGGTGGTCCCCAACCTTTTTGGCAGCAGGGACTGATTTTGTGGAATCAAATTTTCAACGGACAGTAAAGGGGGAAGGATGATTTCAGGATAATTCAAGCACATTACATTTATTGTGTACTTTATTACTATTATTATTGCATCAGCTTCACCTCAGATTATCAGGCATTAGATCCTGGAGGTTGAGAACCTCTGGAATAGAGTAACTGAAAGACTTAGATTCTGACCCATCTGAAAAGCTGTGCAAAATTGACAAAAGTGATTAAACTCTGAAAGTCAGTTAAAAAAAAAACAACTGTAAAGTTTGCATATAAATACGACTCTCTCTTCCCTCATAGCTCAGTTGGTAAAGAATCTGCCTCCAATGCAGGAGACCCCAGTTCAATTCCTGGGTCAGGAAGATCTGCTGGAGAAGGCATAGGCTACCCACTCCAGTATTTTTGGGCTTCCCTTGTAGCTCAGCTGGTAAATAATCTACCTGCAGTGTGAGACCTGGGTTCAGTCCCTGGGATGAGAAGATTCCCCTGGAGAAGGGAAAGGCTACCCACTTCAGTATTCTCACCTAGAGAATTCCATGGGCTGTATCCATGGGGTCACGAAGAGTCGGACACAACTGAGCAACTTTCACTTTTACTTAGTCTAACTCACAGAGTTGGTTAGGGACCAAATGTGATATTTCTATCACCTATTATTTGACAGGAAGATATTTGTTCTTGGGAAGGCGGATATTTGATTGCAGAATGTTTGACTAAATGCATGCAAACTTTTCTCTTGTTCAGTCATTCAGTTGTTGCCGACTCTGCATGGACTGCAGCAAGCCAGGCTTCTCGGTCTTTCACCATCTCTTAGAGTTGGCCCAAACTCATGTCCATTGAGTCAGTGATGCCCTCCAACCATCTCATCCTCTGTCATCCCCTTCTCCTCTTGCCATCAGTCTTTCCCTGCATCGGAGTCTTTTCCAATGAGTCGGCTCTTCGCATCAGGTTGTCAAAGTATTGGAGTTTCAGCTTCAGCATCAGCCCTTCCAGTGAATATTCAGGGTTGATTTCCTTTAGTTTGTATTTCAGCATACAAGCTTAGAAAGCTGTATTACAAAGTATGCTTCAAATAAGCAATTTATCCAAATGAGTTTTTCACCTGAATGTGACAAACCACAAGAGGCTAGATGTCTTTCTTCACTAATGGAAATTATTATGGATATTCAATAATCCCTTCCATTTAGAAAATGTCTCTTAGGAAGATATATATTACCATAATTTTAGAATATGAAGATTCTGAAGGGTTTAAAATCTGATTAACTTTGAGTAATTCCTGGGCCATTATTGATTGTTACATGTGAGTATCTGTAAAATTAACTCCTTGTACAACAATATTTCTCAAAGGAACCTTAGACAGTATCTTTACATATGTGATGATAAAAAGCAAAGCAAGGCTAAAGGTACATTTAAATGCTGCATCCCAGGGAATTCCCTGGTGGTCCAGTGGTTAGGACTCTGTGCTCCCTCTGCAGAGGGTTTGATCCCTGGTTAGGGGACTAAGAGCCCTGTCCCTTAAGCCACGTGGTGCAGCCAAAATAAAAATAAACATAAATAAATAAATGCTCCAGCTCAAGTTGATATTCACTACGAGTCACTGAATGGGACAGGAAACACAGACATTGCTGAGGAGACTAAGCCTCACATCTGATAGATGTTGAAACAGAGATTAAGTGGTTCTGTCTAGCAGCTGTTTTGTTGTAGAATTGGAATTAGAACCCTTAAATAAAAATGTAGAATTCTTTTAACTAGTCCACACTAACTGTAGAAATATATCCCCACATTTTCACACTAAAATAGAAAATATAAAAATTGCAGGAGTTAGGGAAAGAACATGCTTAAAAAATCAGAAAGTGAAGTATTCCAATTTTTATCAAAACCTTAATAAAGATTTCCATTTTATAGTTTGATATCATAGGAGAGATATTCCATTGATATACTACCCGAGATCCTGATTCCAGCATAGACTTAGACTATTAAACCTTAGTTAAAATATGTTTAATTTAGTTGCTTACTCATATCTGCAGTACTAGTCTTAACTTGGGGTTTAATTATAGAAAGCAATAAACTAAATTAATCTCATTGGAGTTTATTTCATTATTCTTATGTAGAAAATTTCAAAAAATTAGCCTAAGGAAAAAAAAAAAAGAGCTGGGCAATCTCATACAACTCTTTCCCGGTAGATCAATCCACTTTGAAATGCACTAAACAGCCTGATGAGGTGAACATTTCCCATTCTTCAGGCCCAGCATTTCGGTGCACATTTTCAAAGTAATGATTACCAAGATGTTAGCATCATTAAGCGTTGTCAATCCTGCATAATTGCATGTAGAGTATTCTGGATATTTCTAATCTGGACAAAATGTAAAGCAGGGGAAATCATCTAGAAAATTTAGCAAACATAGTCTTGGCTTCGTCACTGGAGTGGAGGGAGGCATTATACACTCTCGCCTGTGCTACAGCTGTTCCCAAATTCTTACGAGGCAGTTGCAAAGAGGAATGCTTTCCTCATCAGTGTGTGACTCCAAGGTTATGGCCTTTTCTTTGAAAAGTAGACCTCATCCCAGTTGTTCACTCTTAAGAGTGGAGTGCAGTAAGTGGATGAATATTTTCAACATCACAATATATAGACAGTGTTTTTTTCAGATAAAGAAAAGAGTTCCCAAACATCATGATGGTAAGAGGGCCTGATGATGCTTGAGTTCCAGGTCTATCACTGATGCAGGAGAAGCCCTCTACCCTCTCTGGGACTCAGTTTCTTCCTGTGCAATATCATGGTCCCTATGGTTCACTCTACGCCCACTTTGAATCCTCCAAAATATCCAATTTCATTATTCAATACAAGCTGCTAAGTTCTTCACCAGAGGCTAAGATTACACCAGAAGTCAATGTTTTATTTCGTTAAATTTAGTTCTCAACCTTCTCTCTGTGAATGAATGAATTAAATATGAATAATGACACCTACATAGGAGACAAGAGAATTAGAAGGCTGTATATGTGTGGTCATTCATTGTAGATGGCTAACAAGCTCAATTATTATGAAATGAGTCGAGTTCAATGGAGTGAACAAACAGCATGTCTTCTAAAAAAGCCCACTTTCAGTAAATGATTTTTGTGAGGCATATAGTTTTCTCAGAGAAGGCAATGGCAACCCACTCCAGTACTCTTGCCTGGAAAATCCTATGGACAGAGAAGCCTGGTTTTCTGCTCTTTTTCTGTTTCATGTACACAGAAAAAGCCAGCTATACTTTCAAATAAAATCCACTCAAAAAAGAGAAGTGTGATGGGAGGAATTTAGCTCTGCAATAAGATGCATCTGGTGCAACATCCCATCCATGTTTGAGAAACAAATCAGCCATTGCAATCATTAGGACGTGGTCTAGAAAGAACAGAGGACCAGGAAATGGGAAACCCTGGACTTGTATTCCCCAAAGGAAAGGGTCACTATCTTTCTTGGCTGACTTTGCATTTCTAGAGTTTAGCTTGGTGCATGGCACGCAGGAAGCTCTCAAAATGAAGAGTTGGACTTCAAACTCTGCTGCCTCCTTGGTAAGTCCTGGTCCAGGACACCTGGGGAAGCAGAGCTGAGGCAGAACTGTGTGCTACGGCTTTCCGGGGAGGTACCAACCCAAGGCATGAGGAACGAGGTAGAAACAAGAAGCCAGTTGAAGGTAGTAACGTTTGTTACCAAGACCAACGGTTCCAAGCACAAGACGTCATCCAAATGCATCCCTCAGAGGAGAGGAACTCATTTCTCCAGTGTCTTACCCCTTATACCTGTGTCTTATCCCTCAATTTACCTCCTGTGACACTGACTCCTCCCACACACCAGAGTGGTGTTACCTGGCCGTAGCTGCTGCTGGAGCAGCCTTATTGCATTGCCTACCACGCAACACCTCATCTGAGCCCAGGGGCAGAGGGAGGAGGTGGAACCCACGGCTAAGCCAGGCTGGCCTTTGACACAGGGACAGCTCTCCTTTCAGGGGCATTGGGAGGTAATGCCAAAAGCCAGCATCCCCTAAGCACCCACCTAGCAAGGAATGGAGGGTCAGAGGACCCCTCCAGAGAGCAGGAGGTCGAGTGCCAGGAAGCAGGCAAAGCTATCTGGTTTTGCAGGGGAGGGGTGTGGAGTGGTGATAAACAGGGTCAGGGATTTAGAAATCCCTTGTGGCATTTTAGAAAGTTATCTGACTCGAGTCTGAGTTTCTTCAGCTCTGAAAGGCTGATCACATACATGCCCTCCCATGCCATGGAGTATCAGGAGGATAACAATGAGAAACATGTGACTTTAATCTCATCCCTCTTTTCCACCTCCTTGCCTGCATCATGTAAACCTCCAAAGTAGGAAGAATGCACACACCCACCAATTCCCTATCTAGCACCCACCAAGGGATGCTAAAAAAAAATCTCACACAACCAGTCAAACTGGTATGTATGCCAGTCCCAAGTAGGCCCACCTCACTGAAGCTCAACTTTGGTGCTTTTCCTCATTGAGCTGATTCTCTTTTCTTTCTCTTCCCCTCCGCTTTCTACTCTCCGTGAACACCCTTGGCCAGGGACAGACCAAGTTTTGGAAGTCCTGGAGGTTATAAAGTATGGGAATCCCTTTTAAGAAAAATGTTATGAATGTAAAATTTGGTCTAAAGGAGAATTTATTTATTTTAAATAAGCAAAGAAAACATACCAAATACGAGAGACTTGTAAATCCAGGTCCCTTTCTTCTGTGATCTCTTTAAACAATTTATGAGAAACGCTTACTAACAGCAACTTGGTTTACCTTTCCTAACACAGAATACCCCAAAACAGCATATTTCAAACTACCTCTGAACTTCTGGGAAGGTTTCCTGTAGTAAGAAAAGGCAACCCACTCCAGTACTCCTGCCTAGAAAAGTCCATGGACAGAGGAACCTGGTGGGCTACAGTCCATGGGGTCGCAAAGAATCTGACATGATTGAGCAACTGAGTGCATGTGTGTGCATAAACACTCACACACACACACACACACACACACACACTGAACTTCTGGGAAACTTGTGAAAATGCACATCTTGTTTCAATAGGTTTGGGTGGGTTTTGAGGGTCTACATACTTCACAATGCACAGGGCATGCCCAGCTGACACTAGCGTCACCCAGCCATGAGCCATATTTCAGGTAGCAAGGCTTTAACTCTCAGCATTTGCCAGGACAGGTGCAACTAAGGGCTCAGAACGCTTAAACCTCATAAATTCCATCCTTTCAGGTGTCAATTCACCCTTCCGATGCCTAACAAAAGGGCAATTCAAAATGGTGGTATATGGGACTTGGTGGTTCAGTGGCTAGGAATCTGCCTTCCAGTCAGGGCACACGGCTTAGATCCTTGGTCAGGGAACTAGAATCCCACAGGCCACAGGGCAACTAAGCCCGTGCATAACTAGAGAAGCCTTCACATTGCAACAAAGACCCAGCACAGCAAAAATCAAACTATAAACTAACAGAAATGTTGGTATAGATGTTGCGAAAGTGAATAACTAGAAACTGGGTGAAAGATCTTTTTCTAATTCTTTCAACCTAACTGAAGGAGAATTGAATCTTATGCCAAACAATAGGTTATTTAAAGTTATTTTTGATATATACTCTCTGATTTTTGCCATAAACCTCAGAAGGCCTTTGAAGAATTGAATGACATTGCTAGAAACAAAGTTCTTCATTCTTGTCTGCTTAATTCTGTGAAAAGGTTCTCAGGGATGGTATTAATAAAAGTCAAAAACAGGAAAAGTGTTGATGCAGAACTCTGTTTCATTTTCACAAAAAATAATATTGAACTTGGATACTTAAATTCTCATTGGATAAAAACCCTCCATCTATCCCTTTAACTGGCACATTTCTATAATTTATATATAAATTTAAATAAATATATAGAGAACCTTTGTCTTCATCTCCATTTCTGGCACAGAGCTCCTAAACCCCTTGGAATTTCTTAGAGAGTGAGGGAGGTATATTTTGTTTTGCTAATGAGGTGGTTTGGGAAGTCTCCCTAAATATGGGCTCTAATAGTCAGAAGAACCATGTGATTTGAGGGTTGGAAATTTAGTCCCACAACTTGATCTCCAGAGAGAGGAGAAAAACTGGAAATTGAGTTCAATTACCAATAGTCAATGGTTTCATCACTCATGCCCATGTAATGAAGCTTTCAAAAAACTGAAAAGGATGAAATGCAGAAAGCTTCCGGGTTGGCAAGCACATGGAGATTTGAGAATGGTGTGCTTTCAAAGGGCATGGAAACTTCAAGCCCTTACTCACATATCTTGACCTCTGTCTCTTCCATCTTTTGTAATAAACCAGTGATCTAGGAAGTAAAATGCTTCTCTGAGTTCAGCGAGCCTCTCTAGTCATTGGAACCCCCACTCTGAAGTATATGAATACAGGTGACAACTTGGGCTTGTGACTGGTGTCAGAAGGGGTTCGGTCTTGTAGGACTGAGCCCTCAATTGGCAGAATCTGAAGCTATCTCCAGATAATGTCCAAATTTGAATTGACTGCTGGTGCCCTACCATCAGTTACTTGTTGGCGGTGATGCCGAAAGCCTCTGTGCACCAGTGCCAAAACTTGGAGACAGAGTTTTAGGTGAAATAGAAAGGAATGGCTTTATTGCTTTGCCAGGCAAAGGAGGACAGAGTGAGCTGCTGCCCTCAGAAACTGTGTCCCAACCCAGGGGTGTTTGGTGAGGAGTTTTATGGCAATGCTTCAGGGTGGGGTTGTTGTGAAATAGAAAGGAATGGCTTTATTGCTTTGCCAGGCAAAGGAGGACAGAGTGAGCTGCTGCCCTCAGAAACTGTGTCCCAACCCAGGGGTGTTTGGTGAGGAGTTTTATGGCAATGCTTCAGGGTGGGGTTGTTGATAAGATTAGGGTAAGTACAAGCATCTGCCTGGAATGTGGGAGACTCGTGTTCGATCCCTGGGTTGGGAAAATCCCCTGGAGAAGGAAATGGCAACCCACTCCAGCACTCTTGCCTGGAAAATCCCATAGAGGGAGGAGCCTGGTAGGCTACAGTCCATGGGGTTGCAAAGAGTTGGGTGCGACTGAGCGACTTCACTTTCACTTTCACAGGGCCTACACTGCTCTAATCTGTTTCTGAACATCTTCTCGATGAGCTTCTCTAGTGTGAAGAATGAGGACATCCTCCATTTATTGGTTTTTAATTCTATAAAGAGATCAAATTGCCAATATTCTGTTGGATCATACAGAAAGCAAGGGATTCCAGAAAAACATCTACTTCTGCTTCATGGACTAATTAAAGTCTTTGACTGTGTAAACCACAAAAAAACTGATATTGCCAATATTCTGTTGGATCATACAGAAAGCAAGGGATTCCAGAAAAACATCTACTTCTGCTTCATGGACTAATTAAAGTCTTTGACTGTGTAAACCACAAAAAAACTGAAAAATTCTTCAAGAGATGGGAATACCAGACCATCTTACCTGCCTCCTGAGAAACCTGTATGCAGGTCAAGGAGCAACAGTTAGAACCAGACATGAAAGAACAGACTGCGTCAAAATTAGAGTAAGACAAAGCTGTATATTGTCACCTTGCTTATTTAACTTATATGACGAGTACGTCACGTGAAATACCAGGCTGGATGAATCACAAGCTGGAATCATGGTTGCTGGGAGAAATATCGATAATCTCAGATATGCAGATGATACCACTCTAATGCCAGAAAGCAAAGAGGAACTAAAGAGCCTGTTGATGAAGGTGAAAGAGGAGAGTGAAAAAGTTGCCTTAAAACTCAGCATTCCAAAAAGTAAGATCATGGCATCCAGTCTCACCACTTCATGGCAAATAGCTGGAGAAAAAATAGAAAAAGTGACACAAAGAGACCATAAAGAATCAGACATGACTTAATGATTGAATGACAACAACTCTATAAAGAGCTTAAAGGCACTGCTATGCATATACCTTGACATGGAACCAGGACCCTGCCCCAGTTCAGTTCACTTCAGTCCCTCAGTTGTGTCCAACTCTTTGTGACTCCATGGACTGCAGCGTACCAGGCTTCCCTGTCCATCACCAACTCCTGGAGCTTGCTCAAATTCATGTCCATCGAGTCAGTGATGTCATCCAACCATCTCATCCTTTGTCATCCCCTTCTCCTCCTGTCTTCAGTCTTTCCCAGCATCAGGGTCTTTTCTAATGAGTCAGTTCTTTGCATCATGTGGCCAAAGTATTGGAGTTTCAGCTTCAGCATGAGTCCTTCCAATGAATATTCAGGACTGATTTCCTCCTCCGTGGAGTCTTCCCCACTGAGGGACTGAACCCACATCTCCTGAGTCTATCGCATTGGCAGATGAACTCTTCATCAATATAGCCACCTGCCACAAGGCTGTACTATTGTTTCTTGGCTGCCTGTCACTTGCCATGGCATCCTTTCCCTTCCTGTATTAATAACTATTTAAATCTGTTCTTTGGAACTCAGGGATGGTCTTGGAGGCTGGAGTCTGTTTCCTACAAGACACAGAAAGGCCGCAACCAGGAGTCTCACACAGTCCTCCCCAGTTTCAGTGGGAGGCATATCCCCCTAAACACAAATGTTGAAATTGGATGCAGAGCACAAAAGAATGCTGAAACATGTATATATATATATTTTTTTTAATTACTTAAAATTATGATGAAAGGTTGTCAGTATGCCACCATGATGGTGCTACACAGCTTTCCAAAACTTCCTAGAACGTCTATGGACACACAAAGCTTGAGGATCACAGCTTTGCCCAAGCTGTCTCCAGGAGCCCATGGTTCACTCCACTGTCCACTCTAGTCTGGCTCTGCCTCATCCTTCAACAAGGCCACTCTTGATCAAGTTATGGATGTTCAGCACTTCTGTGACGTCACCTTAACTAATTATAGATGCAATTATTATTTTCAAATAAACTCATATTCTAAGGTAACAGGGGTTAGGACTTCAATATATGTTTTGGGGGATACACAATCCAACCCATAGGAGTGACAAAGTCTCAGAGTTTTCTTTGATAAACTTTCAAAACCCACTCTCTTCTCTTTACTCTCCAGGTTCTCTGACTTCAGTGGACCCTCATCCTGTCTGCATTTCAGACTCCTCCTCTCTTACCTGACCTCTCATGGTTGGAGGGGCAGGGCCTCCAGTCTAAGCACCTGTCTCACTCTGAATCTCCACTTCTTGAGGTCATCCATGCCTTCATTTTTCCCTCCCAGACTGTCGATTTTCTCTTACCCTGACCTCTCCTCTGGGCCCCAGACCTAAATGTCCAACTGTCTACTTAAAATAGCCTCTTAGTTATCTTACAAACATCTCTCACCTATGGCTTCCCAAATTAAACTTCCCATCCCCCTCTCCATCTGCTCCTCTTCCAGTTCTATCTCAGTAAATGACACCCAAATACCCCAGCTGGTCATGCCAGTAACCTGATCATTATCCTGGATATCTTCCTCCTTAAACTATATCTAGAATCCACAGAGCATTCTCGGTTTCCCTTGCCAATACCTAAGCCTCGCCAGCATCGTCACTATACTGAAAACATTACACTTTGGGTAAAAGCCAAAGTCTATTCAAAGCCTTCAAAGTCCCCATATATCATAATTAATTATTTAGGCAAATACACCTGTGTGAGACTTCACTGTTTATTTGATTAAAGCATAGACATTATAAGGTTTCCCAGGCGGCCCTATTGATAAAGAATTTACCTACCAATGTAAGAGACTCAGGAGATGTGGGTTCAGTCCCTGGATTGGGAAGATTACATGCAGGAGAAAATAACAACCCACTCCAGCATTCTTGCCTGAAAGATTCCATGGCCAAAGGAGCCTGGCAAGCTATAATCCATGGGGTCACAGAGAGTCAGATACAACTGAACCACTAAGCATAGCACTCACAACATACACATTATAAAGCTAGAACTCAGTAGATGTCAGCCTGGTAGAAATGGCAATTATTATGCTTGTATGGTTCCATAAGACACTAATCAATTTTTTTGTTTATTAGAAAATTTATTCTGCATTTCTTTAGCTTTCTGATTATATCAATCTCTTGTTTCATGAATTCTTTGAATCAGTCTTGTAATCCTGCCAGTTTCCTTGTTAACTAACAAGAACATAATTTTTGATATATGCTCTTTCTGTATTTGAACAAGGACAATGTTTTTAACTTTTCAAAAAAGTTTGTTTTGGAAATGGTTGAACATGTCCAAGTGGGCTCCTGAGCCAAACCAATTAAACTGTTTGGTCCAAGAGGTATTCCTCATAAACTTATCTCTTCTAGGCCTCTAGGGTAATTTTCCAGCAGCACTAGAACTTTACTTTGGCCATTTCTTCTATTTTTCTTTAGCCTGATGCTGAGTCTCTCCTTTTGCTTTCGACTCTTGGCTGAATTTGTTTCTACTTCTGGTTATGTGGAAATCTTCACGCTCTCTTTGTGTCTGTGTACTTATGTGCTTGCACAAAGATGATAAGTTGTTATTGTTATCATTACTGTTTTCAGAGTGATGGTAGTTGTTATTGTTCAGTTTCTCAGTTGTGTCCAACTCTTTGTGACTCCATGGATTGCAGCATGCCAGGCTTCCCTGTCCTTTACTATCTCCCAGAGTTTGCTCAAATTCATGTCCATCAAGTCTGTGATGCTATTTAACCATCGCATCCTCTGCCACCCCCTTCTCCTGCTGCCTTCAAGCTTTCTCAGCATCAAGGTCTTTTCCAATAAGTCACCTCTTCTCAACAGGTGACCAAAGTATTTGAGCTTCAGTTCCAGCATCAGTCCTTCCAATGAATATTCAGGGTTGATTTCCTAGAACTGACTGGTTTGAAATCCAATTTAATTGTTTCACCATTTGTTAAATTGCGTCAGTGGAGTTGGTGAAGGATGGTAGCTGCCATTTGGTTTGTGGTTTCTCTTTCCTTGCCTCTATGTAATCTCAAATCAATTAAAAAACGAATAAGCTGTTTGAGAGCTAAACTGGTGAGGCTTTGTGTTTCTGTTCTCTCTCTGGCCTCTGAGACCTGAGACTGAAACTACAAGCTCTTCAGATACCTGTGTGTCTAAAACCAACCAGGAAAGACCTTTACCACTCAAACATTCTCTTACCTCCAGAGATTATTATTAGATTAAATTATAAAAGAAAAGAAAGTGAAGTCGCTCAGTCATGTCCAACTCTTTGCGACCCTGTGGACGGTAGCCTACCAGGCTCCTCTGTCCATGGGATTCTCCAGGCAATAGCACTGGAGTGGATTGCCATTCCCTTCTCCAGGGGATCTTCCCAACCTGAGGATTGAACCTGGGTCTCTCGTATTTTAGACAGACGTTTTACCGTCTGAGCCAATAGCACACCTTAAATTTTAAAACTTCTGATAATTTTTGTTTTTATTTATATTTTTTGTTCTGATTGTTTTATAGAAATAAATATGTGCTTACCATGGGGTTGCTAAGAGTCAGACATGACTGAGTGGCTTCACTTTCACTTTCAGGCACTGGAGAAGGACATGGCAACCCACTCTGGTGTTCTTGCCTGGAGAATCCCAGGGATGGGGGAGCCTGGTAGGCTGCCATCTATGGGGTCGAAAAGAGTCAGATACGACTAAAGCGACTTAGCAGCATATAATCAATTATTTGCCAGAACTTCCAGAAAATAAAGAAACAGAATAAATAAATAGAATAAATAAAATAAAGAAACAGAATTCCTAACATTTTATTATGACACCTCTTTAAGTAAAACAAAAAAACAAAATGAACTTCTGGCTCAGAAGCTTTTTAATTTTTTTGTCCATGCCATGCAGCTTGTGGGATCTTAGCTGCCTGACCAGGGAGCCAACCCAGGGCCCCAGCAGTGAAAGTGCAAAGTCCTAACCACTGGACCACCAGGCAATTTCCAGAAGCTTCTTTTAAATAAGAACTTGGGTTCTCATATTTAAGGTTAATCTTAGGACAAGTCAGACTTGTTTTAATAATTTTGATTTAACAAAACTCTAATAACTTTATGTCTTTTCCTGAGGTTATCAGTGAAGCATGTAATACAAGCACATTTTTTAAAAACTTGACTTTGTTTTCTCATGAAGAGACTAGTTCATCTGATTTCTTAAATGACTTACATTGGTTTATTGATCAGATAACTAACATTCTACGTAATGTCTGTATGCTAAGTCACTTCACTCATGTCGGATTCTTTGTGACCCTATGGACCGCTATGCCAGGCTCTTGAGACATGGGATTCTCCAGGCAAGAATACTAGAGTATGTTGCCATGTCTTCCTCCAGGGTATCTTCCTGACCCAAGGATCACATGTCTTCTGTGGCTCCTGAATTGCAGGCAGATTCTTTACCACTAAGCCATCAGGGAAGCCCACATAATGTTAAGAAGAAATGTAAAAATACAAACTTAGGTGTTCGACTATCAACAGATTGAAATCAGAGTCTAACCTTTTTAGAACAGTAATTATGTTTTTTTTGTATACCAACTTGAACAGAATTTCTAAGATTCTTAGATAACATTACACCTTAGACAATAATTAAGTAGAGTTCTTTAATGGAGTCTTGGTACATTAAGATAATGTCTGTATACAATGGAACATTGAAGCATAGGTAACTAAGCATTATACACACCACGCACACACATCCCAAATATACACATCTCAGTGCATACAAGACACAGACTGGCTTGAAAAGAACCCAAGTCTGAGGTACTCAGCTGGTGAGATTCTGTTCAGACCCTTGCTCTCCAGGCTGGCTTATATCCCAAGACCACTGCCCTCACTGTCTGCTGGTTTTTATCTAAATGACCTTCTCTTTCTCAAAAGAGAAAATATATTGTGGATTTTTTTTTTCATTTTTCTATACCTTTGAAACAGGATTAAAATGTATTGCAAATGAAATAATTTATAGAAAACCCTTCTTTACGGTACTGATGGACCTATATGCAGGGCAGCAACGGAGATGCAGACATGGTGAGCAGACTTTGGACACAGTCGGGGAAGCAGAGGGTGGCTGAAATCGGGAAAGTAGCATTGAAAAGGCCAGGATACTGGAGTGGGGAGCCTTTCCCTTTTCCAGGGGATCTTCCCAACTCAGGAATCGAACTGGGGTCTTCTGCATTGCGGGTGGATTCCTTACCAACTGAGCTATCAGGAAAGCCCATATATCTTACCATTAAAACAAAAACATTACCATTGAAACATAAACATGTAAAATAGATAACCAGTGGGAATTTGTTGTATGATGCAGGGAGCTCAAACCTAGTGCTCTGTGACAACCTAGAGGCGTGGGACTGGGTGGAGGGAGGGAGGTTTAAGAGGGAGGAGACATATGTATAACCATGGCTGATTCCTGTTGATATATGGCAGAAAAGAGGGCAATATTGTAAAGCAATTATCTTCTAATTAAAAATGAATAAATTAATTTTTTAAGTTTTAAAAAAGAAAGCACTTCTTTTGATGAATACTCATTTATTAAGATAATTATCGTAATGTCATTCTCATAGCAAAGCAGAAAATATCTGCTACTCTAAGTTTCCCATATGAGTATTTCAATCTCATTTTAAAATGTTTCTTCCCTTCCCATCAGGCCCTTCCTAAAATCACTGCAGATGGTGACTGCAGCCATGAAATTAAAAGACGCTTACTCTTTGGAAGGAAAGATATGACCAACCTAGACAGCATATTCAAAAGCAGAGACATTACTTTGCCAACAAAGATCCATCTAGTCAAGGCTATAGTCTTCCCAGTAGTCATGTATGGATGTGAGAGTTGGACTGTGAAAAAAGCTGAGCGCTGAAGAATTGATGCTTTTGAACTGTGGTGTTGGAGAAGACTCTTGAGAGTCCCTTGGACTGCAAGGAGATCCAACCAGTCCATTCTGAAGGAGACCATTCCTGGGATTTCTTTGGAAGGAATGATGCTAAAG
Organism: Madoqua kirkii; assembly: GCA_006408675.1. Classification (NCBI taxonomy): domain Eukaryota; kingdom Metazoa; phylum Chordata; class Mammalia; order Artiodactyla; family Bovidae; genus Madoqua; species Madoqua kirkii. The sequence continues at coordinate 4,827 of SJYC01082332.1, read as the reverse complement.
CTGAAACTCTAGTACTTTGGCCACCTCATGCGGAGAGTTGACTCACTGGAAAAGATTCTGATGCTGGGAGGGATTGGGGGCAGGAGAAGGGGACGACAGAGGATGAGATGGCTGGATGGCATCACCGACTCGATGGACGTGAGTTTGAGTGAATTCCGGGAGTTGGTGATGGACAGGGAGATCTGGCGTGCTGCTATTCATGGGGTCACAAAGAGTCAGACACGACTGAGCGACTGAACTGAACCCTTGAATATCCCAAATATTCAAGCATTCACTCTGCCTTTTGGGATCTATTACGAAAATAGCATACCTATTTTCTCTTCATTCTCTATTCCTACTGCTATATAACCTAGCAAAGGCCAGAGTTACATCTCACCTCAACTATGCCCGTGTCATCCTAACCCATCATCCTAACTCCAGCCTCATCCCTCTTTGGCCTAACTTCCCTCATCTTGTTCCCAAAAATGTGCGCCTTATCTACTACACAAAACCCAGTTATCATCATATAATCACTCTGCTCACAAATTAAAATTCAGATTCTATCATGGCATTTCAACACCCTCTCCCCTTTGGTCCCACCTTACTTTCCCCTTTTTAAGAAGTTTATGGATCCCTCACACCTTCTGTTCACAGAGGTCCCTTTGCTTAGAAAGCTTTTTTTTCTGCTACCTTGCACCCCATCTGCCTCTGCAAGTTTAAATTACACCTTGTTCACAGTTTCCTCTAAGACTGTTTTCTGATCCTGGTCTCTAGAAACATTGGCTGTAACCTTCTTTGTGTAGGATCATTTATTGCTCTTGCTTTCCACTCAGTGTCAGTGGATTCCTTTGAACCATTAATATGTCTCTACATTGATGTTAACCATCCATTCTTATAGGAGAATTAGAATACTTTTTGGAGAAGGCAACGGCAACCCACTCCAGTATTCTTGCCTGGAAAATTGCCTGGAAAATCCCATGGATGGAGGAGCCTGGCAGGCTGCAGTCCATGGGGTCACTGAGTGACTTCACTTTTACTTTTCACTTCATTGCATTGGAGAAGGAAATGGCAACCCATTCCAGTGTTCTTGTCTGGAGAATCCCAGGGGTGGGGGAGCCTGGTGGGCTATGGTCTTGGGGTCGCACAGGGTCAGACATGACTGAAGCAACTTAGCAGCAGCAGAATACTTTTTCCTGAGTAGAATACATGATCTCAACTGATTTCTCTTGGGATTCAGGATTTAGAATGACAGGCCCATGAAATGTCATGTAGAAACTCCCACGTGAAAATACTGCTTTCAACGTCATGTATAATAGACTCATTAAAGATCACTTAGGTATCACAGGAAATGACTACATTTGACTTTGCTATTTACTATTAATTAAAGGCTTAGACTCTGGGAAATTATGGTTCAATTCAGTTCAGTTCAGTCACTCAACCATGTCCAACTCTTTGCAACCCTGTGGACTCAGCACACCAGCCCTGAAAATTATGTTTTCATGTCATAAATAATGAAATTATGTTTACTTGTACATTTTATTCTAGAAGAAAACATAATCCTCAAGATTAAGATTTTACTGCTCCATAGATCTTACCCAATTTTGTATCTAACCTACCCATGATGTTCTAATTTTTTTTTCTCAAAGTGCCAATAAGTTTCTCAAAATGCCTTTTGAAGGATAATTTTGGTGATTCCTTATGATTTTAGTGATTCACTTATTAATGAGTCAGTAGAACTCTGACTCATGTCATTCTGTTATTTACATGAGAATCATGTTTTAATCTTTTTTAGAAATCGTATTTTAACGCTATCATTTGGAAGTACTTTACATGATCTTTTTAATTCTCACAAAATCCATTTAAGGCATGATGGTTTTCTGGGCTACCAACTTATTAAACTATCAGTTTCTGTAGATTAGGGCCCTGGAAAAATTTACAGTGAGATTCTCTACAGACCTCACAGTGTCTTACAAGTGGTAGATGCTCAATAATATCTGATAAATGTAATGGAAAGTATAAATAAAAATTTCTTTTTTATATATGGTGTCTTAAATAATTTTAATTGGCAAAATTGTTTTTAAGTTTCTATTCCAGAAAATTGAGCCCTTACACATATTTTGCTAGAAATAACTCTTCAGAAGACCTCAATGAGTATGTAGTTTTGATATAGTCTTTTAATTTCAAAAAGTTGTCTAAAGGATCTATAACTGTCGCTAAAGGAAAAGTCCCACTATCTTCAATACCATACCTTGAGTATCTGTTCTTATAAATAACAAATCATGTCACTCATAAAATGATCACAATAAATAAATGTGGAAAGCAAATTGGAAATTTTCTAACATAATTTTGGTAAAACAAACCTCTCTGACTAATCTCTCTTACTAATTAAGGCTAACAATTTTATATTTTGGGGTTTTAAAATTTCACTTTACATGAAGTTCTGGAAGCCTGAGATCACCTGAGTCAATCAACATAGCTCAGCATTGGGACTGATACTTGAGGCTACCTATGTCAATGTGACCTGATTGCTCCAGGTAATTCATGCCCTAGAAAATGACTATAAACCAATAATTAACTTCACCATTTCCTTCAGGAAACCCTTGCAAGGCAATTTATCAAGCCAAACAATTTGCTCCTCTGGGCAAACAGCTCTCCCATCAGAACGGTTTGCTTACCTTGTGCAAACAGCTTGCTCATCAGAACCTTGCTTTGCTATGTTCACCAAACCTGTATTTTCATGCCATAGGTCTTAACCAATCCCACTCCATCCCTGCCTTGAAAGATCCATCTTAAACACTTGGCCCAAACCTCAAAATATTATTAATTAAAAAAATAATAAACTCCTTCCCTTAATTCTTTTTTTTAAGATACAGTGATGTTCTCCTTTACTGCAGAAAGTTTAGTGACCTAGGCTTTGCTTAGCTAACTGCTCTTGGTCAAGAGTCAATCAGCATGCTAGAATCAAAAGACCACAAAAGAATATCTTAAAAAGCTAGAGTAGTACTAAACTTAATGATAGTGTTCAGTTATTCTGTTGTAAGTCACTGGCTGAAAATGAACACTGCATGGTAAAGAAAAGAGTTAGACCATTCAAGAATGTGTGCTTGCTAAGTTACTTAAGTCGTGTCCAACTCTTTGCAACCCCATGGACTGTAGCACACCAGGCTTCCCTGTCCATCACCAACTCCTGGTACTTGCTCAAACTCATGTCCATTGAGTCAGTGATGCCATCCAACCATCTCATCCTCTGTCATTCCCTTCTCCTCCTGCTTTCTGGGTCTTTTCCAGTGAGTCAGTTCTTTGCATCAGGTGGCCAAAGTATGGAGTTTCAGCTTCAGCATCAGTCTTTCCAATGAATATTCAGGATTGATTTTCTTTAGGATTGACTGGTTTGATCTCCTTGAAGTCCAAGGGACTCTCAAGAGTCTTCTCCAACACCACACTTCAAAAGCATCAAATTTTGGTGCTCAGCCTTCTTTACAATCCAACTCTCACATCCACACATGACCACTGTAATAAGTTTGAAATGCTTGCAATCCATCTTGCTGTTGTGCACTTGTTAAGTCATGTCCAGCTCTTTGTGACCCCATCATTTGCAGCATGCCAGCCTTCCCTGTCCTTCACTCTCTCCTGAAGTTTGCTCCAATTCATGTCCATCGAGTCAGTGACGCCATCCAACCATCTCATCCTCTGTCGCCTCACCCTCAGTCCATCTTACTCACTCAACATCTACTGCTCAGAACTGGCTCCAGACAAAATTTTGAGATAAACGTTGTCAGTGAAACTCCTGTTTTCCCCTCTTTATAGTGTTTCTTCTCTCCACTTTTTCAGAAAACCAAAACCCTTCTGTAGGTTTCTTGCTTCTCCTGCCCACTGGCCTGGACCTTATCTGCAATTCACACCTTAAATGACTGGGTTTTCCAACAATGGTTTATCCTCTCCACTTCCCCTCATCCCCTGCCTGAAAATCAGGCCATTTGTCTGTGTGTCTCCTCCATTCTACTTTCACCCAAGATATTTTCATTTGAAATCATTTTTTTTCTATTGAGAAAATAAAAAGACTTATTCTAAGTTACAGAATTTTCAAGAAAGAACAATGAAAAGTTTGGTAGGATGAGGGAATTTCCTACAACCATTTGTTTGAATGTATCCTTTTAGCCTGTATAAAAGCCCAATCATATGGACAATAAGATAACTGAGACTATTGCAGTGGAATGGAGAAAAAATACCCAGTAATAAGTATAAGCTAAGACACTGTTAGAAGCAACCAGATAAATCCAGAGGGTATGACATTCTGGAGAATAACAGGTCTGGACATACCAATAACTTAGTGTCATGAAAAAGAAAACTTTCCTCGATCAGGGATCAGCAAATCTTTTCTGTAAAGGGCCAGATAGTAAATATTCTAGACTTTGTGGCCCATATGGCCTCTTTCGCAACCACTAAATTCTGTCTATATAGAGTAAAAGTAGCCACGGACAACTCTGTGAAATGAGAGTGAGTGCCCATGTTCCCACAAAACTTTATTTTAAAAAAAGCAAGCTACCTGATGGATTTGCCTCAGCCCTTATAAATTAAAGATTTAAAGCAAGAAGCAATATATAATGCTGATTTAGATTCTTCTTGGAAAAACTAGCTGTAAAGACACCTTGGGCATCATTGGGGTGATTTACTATGATCTAGATACTAGATGGGGTAGTTTTGTTTACAAATAGAAAAGTAAAAAAACATTAACTGACAAAAGAAGATCATTCCCTACACATTATATATCATACTATTCCTCATTTTTAAAGATGCATATGTATAAAAATAGACAGCTATATTAAAGTGATTTTGTGTTGGGGAAAT